>JAQQSV010011507.1:0-12988 GCA_028646515.1 Pseudochirops corinnae | reverse complement strand
TTTCACATTTTAAGCCTTCTGCCTACATCCCTGAAGTGAACATATTTTTTTCCCTTAATCTTTAGAAATCACACTTGAAGAGTGTTGATGAGATAGAAATTAGCTAACAAGAGTATCTCTAACATATAGAGCTATTCTGTTTTATATTTCAAAAAAAATGATAAATTCATAAATGCTAAAACTAAGATAGAACTTTCAAGACTTAGCTAAGTATGACTGAGGAGCATTAAAAGTCATTTGATCATAGGAAGATGTGAAAGAACCAACCAAATCAATATAAAGTATCAGCACAGCTTGGCGTATATAATTAAATTATTTTAAATACTGTATGTGGGCAAAGGCAATAGCCAACTGTTAATGTCTTTGTGCTCTCCTACATAGCTTACTAAAATAATTTTCTAGCACATTCACATAATTACTTTTGGCACATTTTCCAATTCTATAACCTGTTCTTTCCTATCTCCAGAGCTTTCAATGTGATTACATTCTCCACAGTGTTAAAGCACCCTTCGCTTGGAGGACAAACAAATATAGCTGCATTCTACCCTTTCCTGTCTGAACTTTTTCTCATATTCCTTGATAGGATTATGGATAATGATTTGGATTTAAGTGAAAATCAAAGTGATGTATCATCTCTACCATCTCAGTGCATACAAACTCTGGAGTCCTAATATTATTTTATCATTTCTCAAAAAAGAAACAGTCACAAGTTAAAGAAATAGTGTTTTAGTCAACTCTAGACATGCAGCTCCAAAGAATTTCCATTATGATTGGTGGAATGATGGAAAGAGATGTCAGGATTTTGCAAGTCATCAGAAAGAATGCCCTTGTGTCTTAAAAAAAAATCTGCCAAGAAGGTTGGGATGTATTTGCAGGCAGAATTGGGAGCCTTGTACATTGATTCTGCCTCTTATAAGATTCCTGGTCTTCAGAAATCTTGTACATTGATTCTGGATTGATTCTGTCTCTCATAGGATTCCTGGCTCTGGGTCTTTGAACAAGTATGGTATCCAAAGCAGGACACCAGTGTACTAGGTGCCATTGGTCTTTGAAGTAGGCTGCTACATAGCATCACTTTAAATCAACCATTCCCTGCTTTTTATTGCATCTAGGAATAGTCAACTTAAAACATCATTTTCTTTAATAGCTTACATTTCTATGGTACTTTAGTTACGAAGAACTTCATGTATATCACCTCATTATGGTAAAACAAATGATGGGTTCAGAGACTTTGGGGTTGGAGTCCAAATCCTTGCTTTGCCACTTATGACTGTCCTTGTGGGGCCTTGGGTAAGTCACTCAAACCCTTTGAGGTTCAGTTTGCGCTTGCATAAAACTATTGACTAGAAGACTTCTAAGGTCCTTTACAGCTCTAACTCTATGATGTCATGATCTTATTTGATCTTCACGTCAACCACATAATATTCTCAATACAAATATTTGATTCAATTAAACTCAGCTGTACAAATATTTGTTTAATGTGCAGAACTAACATTGTTCAACTTTTATTTAGCAGATTAAAAAGTAGAGATTACATACAAGTATATGACAAAGCAGAACTAGAACTCAGGTCTTTTGATTCCCAAACCTGGGCTCCTTCCATCACAATGGGTTTGCAACAGAGGTTTTGTATGGATTAGGTATTTGCTATTATATACATACTCTATAGAGAGAGAAGCTGATGATTTCAATTTTCTCATGACTATCTCTGTGAAGTTGTCTGATTTAATGGTAGGTAATTATCTATCCCAAACTTAAAGGAACTGTAGCAAAATATGACATTATAAGGCCTATAAGGACATTATAAGGAACATATATTTTCAATAAGGACAAGGGCGTAGACAAGCAGATTGAGTTTGTAGGTGGTCTTTCTCATTCCCTCTTTCCTAAATTGACTTGAAGGAAAACAAGATTACAAGGTTATTCTTCCAAAAATCATGCAATGTGAGCTCACAACAAATATACACACACATATACCTACATATATACATATACACACATGCATGTGTATGTATGTGTGTGAGATATATATATATATACATATATATATATATACATATATACATATATATATATATATATATATATATATATATATATATATATATATATATCTCATACACAAATACCCATACTCTGGACCTAGATTTCCAAATCTATAAAATGAAAGTGTTGGATTAGATTACTAAAAGGAGCAAGCACAGCGATTGTTTGATTCTACTTGTTATTGACTATGGAATCTAGTAGAATGGAAGTTCCTTGGGTACTGATAATAAAATTTTAAGCTTTGTTCTCCCATCACCAAGTAAAATGCTTTGTAAATAGGAAATGTTTAATAAACGATGATTTGAAACAACAAAAATTAGGAAGGGTCTTTGATGAAGAAGACTCTTTTAGTACATGTATTCCTAGCACTCTCAAGAGCTCAAAGAAGAAACCTAATTCTTATTTGAAAATGAACTGACATTAAAAAAAATCTTTTACTTGGAATTCAGTTAATTTTCTTATGCAAATGAAGTTTTAAAAATCAAGTTTTTGAAAGGTTTGAAATCTTTTTAAAATATTGGTCATAATTTTCTTGATTAAGAAATTTTGGGATATATTTTGATCATCATACTATAGAAAGCATTATGCACATAGCAGCATTTAAAGATAAGCTGGTCTCACTGAAGTGAAATCATGTTTGTAAAGAGTTTAAAATTATCAACATTTACTCGTTCAAATTATTTTACACATTGTTTATGATACAATGACTGTTTAACCTCACTACAAAATTCAATGCCATGGCGCTGGGAAAAATAGGTTCACCTAGCAAAAGATAACAACATAATGTTGGGGAAAGAAAACCAGGGTTAAGATCTCAGGGTCATACATTTAAAGAAGGAAGGGACTTTCTAGTTTATCAAGTCCAATCCTTTCATTTGAATTTCATAGAGACTAACTTGCTCAAGGTCACACAGCTATTAAATATCTTAGGTAGAATTTGAACCTAGGTTTTCTTGACTCCAAGCTCATCACCTTATCTACTACTGTGTCATTTATTTGTCTGAAACTTGAATGAGTTGCTTTTTCTCCCTAGGACTCAGTTTCCTCATCTGTAAAATGGGAGGGTTTGAAATAAGCGTTCTTTAAAGTTCCCTCTCATTCTAAATCTTATGAAAATCTAAAAATGAAGTCATATAATGTACAGTTATCCTTTCAACATTGTAGGGGTAAAAGGTGTGGTGCCCCCAAATTTGGAAAAGCTGCATAAAATTTTTTGGTGCTGCATTTGTACCAGAAAAAGAATTCTGAATTTTTTTTCTTTTTCTTTTATAGGGTATTTACAGTACCTTATTGTAAAATCTGGGTTAAGTATTTGGTCATAGGCTATATGTAGGTCAATATTAAGTAAAAATATTGTATACAAAAGAACTCTTTCTGTGGTATCTGCTGTCCTTTGCATGTTATCTATTGCTTCTACAAACTATGCTCCCCATCTCTACCCCCTTCATTCTCATTGGATTTCTTATGCTGACCAGAGATATACTGAAACTGTGATAAGGAAAGTCATAGTGTGAAAGGGATAACTATGAAAGCAATTTCAACAATTACATAGCATTGCAGAGATTTCTTTTTCTTTAATATGACTGGATCTTCCCCAGGCTGGAAGTTAAGGAACCATTCATGAACATGATCTCCCTACTGTTTTGCACAGAAAGTTTGACCTGATTCACTTCTACCTTGATTGGATTTATCACTCCCCTCCTGAGTGCTCATCATATCTTTCAAGGACTTGGTATAGACATCCAATAAACTGCAGCTCAGGACTCCAAAACTCAAGAATTCCACCAGCTGCACCCTTCCCAGTAGCATGGATTATATGCATGTAATTATGACATATAATTGCCACTGCAACAAGTGCATCATATATATTTTAAGACAGTTTTCCAGTAGCCACGATCATATGAAATAGCAAGTTGTCTGCATTTAGCCAAAATATCTGCATTGTTTTGTTGGGAGATATGTTGAGTTTGACTATACCGATCTTTCAGGTCAAAAAAAGTGAAGTACTGATTCCTATGGCTCTGAAAAATGGAATTTTTAAAACTACTTGAGCGCCATAGATCAATTACTATGCTGCTTACCAAAGAAATCTTCCTTTCAAACTGATTTTGTCAGGTAAACTCTATGATCAGACCTTTGACCATGCTCCCTACTATCCATCTAGACTCTTCTTGTCTTGAAATAGCCTTCATAATTCATCTTAGTTTGTTTCTCTAATCTTATTTCTCATGATCTCACTGGAACACATCATTCTCCCCAGTCAGGTGAGTCTCTTTTTTATTCCAGAAGAATATCATGCTTATTCTCAATTCACCCCTTTGGTTTTCCTCCCATCCATCAAGTTCCAACACAAAATTCCACTTTCTCTACAAAACCTTATCTGACTCCTGTATTTTATTCATTTTCCCACATCTCTGAATTGCTGAATTCATACTTTAATGGACCTCCCACCATCAGTAGAGAAGAAATCCCATTCATGCCATCTCATTCTTTAAGATGTGTGTCTGTGTTCTCCCATAATACCCCTCTATTGGCAATCTACCAGGAGTCCTTCTGCTCAGTCCTTTTTAGCATTTTGTAGGTACTAGTGCAGTCGTTGAACTGTCACAATACATGGCTGCCCCACCTATTCATGATCCATCCCTAAGCTTGATACCTGATTTCCCTACCTAGTTTTCTTATCATACTTGTACTTGGATAATATCTTGTACACTTCTTATGCAAAGATTATTCATTGCTCCAGTCAACAAAAATAAATTGTCTGAAAAAGAGTATTTTGATTATTTGGAAACCATTGTATTGCATGATTCAAAGTCATATAGAAATGCTGGGATGTATTAGTTTTTGAGAGTTTAGCCTTTGGCAATAAGAAGCCGCTTTGAATCATTGAAGGAACTTTGCATTTTCCCAAATGCAGTCAAACCTGATCTCATTTCCTAGTCAATTCTTGGGCATTGAGAATCTTCAGTCTGTAGTGCTGCTTCAAGACATATTTACTAATAAACTAACTCAGTAAATTGTTCACCTAAACCACAGGTCTAAATCTTAGTAAAATTCATTTTTTCATTCACTCAATTGTTCTTATGTACTTTTTGAGTAGTTGTGTATTTCATTGAGAAGGTTCTATGGCATTCTAGGGCTTGATCTTATCAGTACTATTTTAAAAAATAGAATATTTTATGATCTTCACCTTCTATACTGAACCCTTCTTCCATCTGAATTCTTGGAAGGACATCCTCCACGACACTGGGCAACATTTGCTGGACATCTCTCCTTGTTTTATGATATATGATTATTACGATTATCATTATTTTATACTTTTTAGTGCCTTATGGTTTACAAAGGTTGGTATATACATTATCTTATTTGATTCTTTTGTTATTTTTATTTATTTTTTGCTTTTTGGAGGGGGAGGATGCAGGGCAATTGGGGTTAAGTGACTTGCCCAAGGTCATATGACTAGTAAGTGTTAAGTGTCTGATCCGAACTCAGGTCCTCCTGACTCCTGGGCCATTTCTGTATTCACTGAACCACCTAGCCACCCCTTCTTATTTGATTCTTATAACAACTCTGATGTGGATGCAGTGATTGTTCCCATTTTATAGATGAGACTACTGAAACTTAGAGAGTCAACTGATTTCTATTATATCTGATATATCTGCAACTATTTCTTATTGACTCCAAGTCCAACACTCTATCCATCCTACCACACTGATAAAACCATCATTAAATAAAGTGCTCCCCATTCCCATTGCTGCATCTGTTAATGAAACTTACATAATCTTAACGTTTGCATCTTCTCCAACATACTGCGGAAAAATCTTTTAAATTCACATTTTTATGGTGAAGAAATTTGGGAGCATATCTTATTATCAATTCACATAATATTATGTATATACCTTCATTTAAGGATAACCATTTTCAGTGAAGTGTGAATTGTATCTATAGAATCAAATGTTTTTTTGTAATAAAAATAATAAAAACACCATGATCTTATAGTATCTATATCTTTGGGTCAATTGTATGACTATAAATATGTGTGTATCACCACTTGTGGACAGCTTCCTAACCCGTATTTACATTTGTGGGTTTAGTCCCTAGAGGGTAGGTGCTGCCATTTTTTCCAGAGGTAACCCTGTAGAAGGTTACTCCTACTATTGTGGCTCACAAGCTCTGACCAGTGTGCTTTCCACGAACAACCAATGATAAATTTAATTAGCTTTTAGCAAAGGTATCTAGTAAGCTACTATATATAGCAATAGGTGTTATAAACATGCCACACAAAACTAAAATCTAACTTTTACTCTACAACCAATATGCAGAGCAACCACAGGAATAGTATATCCAAATTTAGAGTTCAATGGTATTGAGCTACATGTGTAGGCTACCCATGTGGCAATGAGTAAGTTATAATTATTATTACTTGATGACCTGGAAGTTCTTGTTCTATTTACAGAATTACAGCACAGTTCCTTTTACGCTTGACTAATATATAATTAACTAATATGACAGAGTTGGCTGCTCATCGAGGTTCCCAAAGATTGCTTCTTTCTTGAGCTGAAAGCTTGTACTCTACTTTCTCTTATGGAAGGGGAGGGGTTGATACTCCTTCAGGATACTTCTTCCCTCATATGACTTATCTCTCTGTTTCTGTGTCTGTCCTCAGATATGTGTTCAGTTCCTGGTTGGGTACCTTGTCTTCTACTGGTAGAGCAGCCTCTACTGAAAGGTTCAATGTGAGGTGACACAGAAGTGAAAAATCTCCCTTCTTATCCCCAGCGATGACTCTCCCCTTCCTCCCCACCCTCAAGTACTCCTGAGCCTGTAGACCTCAAATTCCTCCAAGTCTGGAACTTGTACTCCAGAAACTTATCCCATTATGTGAAGCCACCAGGTAATGAGATTTTTTTTTCTGTTTAGCCAATCATATTACTCCCCTCACGGCCTCATAAAGAGGTTGTATAGGCCATAAGTACATCTTGTTTATACAGAAAAACCCACTGTTTTTACATGTGTTTGAAGGATGAATAACGATCAAAATCTGTCCCTCAATTGCAAGTTGACTGCAAAGGAAAAATCTTTTTGGAAGCCTGCTTATTCATTTTGATGTTTTCATCAAGGATACCATCAATATGAGTATAGACAAATGATTTTAATAAAGATTTCACAGAGATGAGTAAAAGGCACATGTTTTTAGTTACTACCGCCTTCACTGCTGCTTTTTTTTTAACAATAAGGCCATCTGTGGGTTTTTTCCCCAGTTTTTAATAGTCTTCTTCTTTGGAATATATTAAAAATTGATCATCAAATGCCTTTAAAATTCTCTTGCTTCCAGCATGAATTTCTTCTGCATAATTTGCACAAGTAAATGTTTTTTTCTGAATTCATTTTCTTGGGTGCCTTTCACTTCCTTACACAGCACATCTTATACTTAGGTTTTAGATTCATCAGGTTAAAGTTCCACTTGTCGTAACAGGAAGGGAGGGCTATTTAAATTTATTTCTGTTCATTGTTTTCCTCCTCCTATATGAACACTCTTGGTGTTCTCTTTACCAGTTGGGTCTCACATCAAACTTTTTATAGGTCTGTTTTCCCTTCTACCGATTTTCCTTGTTTTTCCATGTTATAATACTAACCATCTGCTTTTTGATAAAATTGATAAAAATTTATTGAATAAACTAATATTATAAATAAATTTTCCCTTAGCATCAATGTTTCTCAATTTCTAAATTTAACATAGCTAAACTTTGTTTTAGAAATGTCCCTAGAGTCTTATTCCAAGACATGGGCAGAGACAGAAAGATAACCTTACCATCTTTGGTTCTAGCTCCTCCAAGTGGATCAAGGTTCATGGGATCCCAGAGCCTACTTACTAGACCATGTTCTTCCTCACATGACTTATCTTTCTGATCTTGTATCTGTCCTCAGTTATGTGTTTCAGTTCCTGGTTAGATACTTTTTCTTCTATTGGTATAGTAACCTCTATTGAAAGGGCCAATGCGAGGTAGAGGGGAAGAAATTTCCCTCTTCTTCTTCCCCAGTGGGGACTCCCCCCAAAATGAACCTGAGCTGATAGACCTCAAATTCCTCCAATTCTTGAACTTCATAGTCCAGAAATCCAGTCTATTATACACAATCTCCAGAGCATGGAATACCTTATCTGTTTAACCAATCATATTTTTCCCCTCATGGACTAAAGAGGTTTTACCTCATGTGGAGATTACCAAGGCCACAAGCACATCTTATTTACACACACAGTAAGACCTCAGAATGTTACATGTGAGCAGGAGGGCTGTTACTGACCACGTCACTCCCTTAATTAATTGTTGGCTGAGATGGAGAAATTTCCATTAGAAACAGGCTGAGTTAGAACTGCTCTAATTGCATGTATTGTCTCCTCATCGTTATACATCAAATCTCATGTTAATTCTGACCTTTGCTCTAACTAGTTGCTAATCAGATGGTACACAGATGGCTGATTTGAAAATGACTCATATCAGTAACTAGTCATTCTTGTCTGTCAAGACATCAATCAATTTCATTTGGGGGATGGGGAATGTTACTTGCCACTTAACCTGTCCAGAGCCTTCCATCTCTCTTCTTGACAAAAGCATTGGTGACATAGCTGTGAAACAACTAAGGAAGCCATACATACCATTTTAGATTCTTTTCCTTTCTAACTCTGAATGACATTTTACAAAATATTTTCCACCTTCCTCTTCCCAGATTTGCATTGCGTATCAAGGCATATGTTAATTTTAGGTTAGAAGGGCCTTATCAAGTTCTTAATAGAATGTCTTTACTTTGTAGATATTTGTGCATGAACTGTAATTTATACAATTTAGCACCTAGTGGTATGCTACTATATTCACTGATTCAAGAACTTCTCCAGTTAGGTCTTACTCTTATTGTGAGCATGGGTCCCTGTCAAACAGGGGTTTAGGATTAGAGATCTGCAACTGGAAGGGTCCTTGGATATCATCTAGTCCAACAATCTCTTTTTATCCATCAGAAAGCTGCTACACAGAGAGGCTAAGCCAGGATATAATCTCAGGGTCTCTGACTCTAATTTGCAATACTCTGCCTTTTTCTGTAGCACCCCCTCCACTTCTGTTCTTTACACAGTGCTTGACACACAGTAGATATCCAAAAAGATTAATTTTCTCCTACAAAACACCTGTAGCCCTCACTGTAGCACATTGTTAACATATCTATTTTATACAGTTTAAAGGTACCATAAACATTTCCTCTTATTTTCTCTTCTATTCTTAATATTTCATTTTTTTCAATTACATGGAAAAAAATTTCCCATTCATTTAAAAAAAATTTTGAGTTCCAAATTCCTCCATTCTTCCTTCCCCTCCACTCCTCACTGAGAAGACCCATGCAATTTGCTATAGGCTATATATGTGCAGTCATGAAAAACTTATTTCCATATTAGTCATGCTGTAAAAGAAAACAGATTTAAAAAAACCATGGAAAAAAATAAAGTAAAAAATAGTATGCTTTGATCTGTATTCAGATTCTATCAGTTCTTTTTTTCTGGAAATGGAAAGCATTTTTTTCATTGCAAGTCCTTTGGAATTGTCTTAGATCACTGTATTGCTGAGAAAAGCCAAGTCATTCACAGTTGATCATTGTGCAGTAATTAATTGATACAATTGATGTTAAAATTCAAACAACCTTGGGGCTGCCAGGTGGCGCAGTAAATAGAGCACCAGGCCTGGAGTCAGGAGGACCTGAGTTCAAATCTGGCCTCAGACACCTCACACTTCTAGCTGTGTGACCTTGGGCAAGTCACTTAACCCCAATTGCCCTGCCCTCCCCCATCCAAAAATAAAATTGAATGACCAACAACATAACAGTTGCAGCTATTGTCTGAATAGTAACAGATTGTTAGACCAACCTAATACACATATGTCAACTACTCAAAACTAATCCTTTTCTTTCCCAAACTAGTCTAGGAGTAATTCCAAGAAAACACCATTCTTCAATATATAAATGAACATACCCTGCCCCATCCTTTTTTTCATTTTTGGAAGTGACTTTGCACCCTGACTCTGATGAGGATTAGTAATGAAGAGTCACTACAGGAGAGAATATAGATTAACTGCAATAGTCATTATTTAAATACTTAGGATGTTACCCTTATCTGCAAACTTTTGTTGCCTCTTCTTTGCCTATATTAATATATAACTACTGGGGATATCTGAGGACTTTTTCCTACCTTTTCAATTTTATCTCCTACTAACTGCCTTCAAAATCCTGGCCACAGCAAATCATACCCTATAGATTTTGCTTACATAACTTCCTGAAATTGAAAAATCCCTCCTGCTTCTTCACATTCATATAGAACATCTTTAGCCATTCTCTAACTGATGGGCATCTATTTTATTTCCAGTTTGTTGCACTAGTAAAAGTACTGTTATGATATTTCGGTAAATATGAGATCTTTCTTCTTTATCAGTAATTTTCTTAATCTTCCTGCTTAAAAAGGAATTAGTAATAACAACCAGCTTTGCAAAGAATATGACATATGTTTTCATATGTGATCCTTATACTTTCCCTGATATAGGAATTGTTTTTGTTTTTTGTAATTTAATTTTTTTTTAATTTTTAGCTTTTTTTTTTTTTTGGAGGGGGAAGAGCAGGGCCACTGGGGTTAAGTGACTTACCCAAGATCACATGGATTGTTTTTGTTATCTTCACTTTGCTGATGAGGAGCAACTGAGGCTGAAAGGAACTGAAGGCCTGGCCCAGGGTCACACAGTTAATACAATCATATGTGTCTGAGCTAGGATCTGAACTCAGATTTTCCTAATCTTAAATCAAGAACTCTTTCCACTATGGCAACTCTTGGCCTATCTTAAACATAAGAATGATCTACTTTTATAAAAGAGTGCAAAAAGAAGAAACAGTTTCTGACCATTTGTTTCATACTTTATTTTATGTCATCACCTTCGATACTTCGAACCATCTGGCACTGGTCACAACCATCACACATCTCATTCTGTGCAAGTCTTTTCTATGAGATTATAAAAATCCCCACAGAGTATTTAATTAACTTTTAGGAGACTTTTCTCTGGTTCTTTCAGGATTTCATAGATGGCAGGGCACTACTTGGGCTGTCCATCTGTTATCCATTAATCTAATTATATGACCACCTCATCTCCATTTCTGCTCATATGCTTCCTTGATGACATCACTTATATCACTTCTTGCTCCCAAATGATTGTTAGTAAGATGCTACACCCTCCTCACACTCATTTGATTAGTCTTGATGTCACCTATAATTTTAAGTCTTCTAAGATGCAACTTATTTGTAAGTGGACTAAAGTTCTTAAAACATAACATCACAAGATTAAAAAAAATCTTCTATAAGATACTATGCTTCTACAAGATCTATTGCTTTTTTATAAACATACTCTTTCTATACCAGCAAGTTCTGGAACTTAGATCACTGGCATGTCCTAATTATGTTAGCAGCCACTAATTCAACTCTTTAGACAAGGTCCTCTATATCCTCCCCACCCCAGCCTTAGCTAGAGCAAAATTTCCTTTCCATTGCTCCAAGTACACATTTTTAAAAGAAAAAAAAATGGTATCTGAAGTTCATTTTTACTACTAATTACTATAGGGAAACATTTCCTCCTCTGCCATGGGAGCAGAGTTATTGTACCACAGATAGATTAAGCAAATCATGAAATATTTCTGCCATTTCAAAGTCAGAGAAATTAAGTTCAAGAAAGGCCAAATAATGTTCAGGGAAAACCAAGAGGTGAATCAGAGTACAGGGAATAAGCAAAGGGCTGACTGCCCTTTTTTCCCCACCAAACTTTTCTGCAAAATATGGGACAGAATCTTGATCTGCATATTAACTACATTTATCAAATAAACGTAGGACTAATTAGCATCAGCATTTTTTTTAAAAAGCCAAATGCTTTTGGAAATACTGCATTATAATTCACATAGACCAAAAAGCATAAACAAAACATTAGAAATTCACCTAAGGAATAATGTCTAATAGTCATCTAATTAAGAAGTTATTATCTCTGATGTTTAAGCTTTTTTATTCAACCACAATACAAACATATTTACTAACCAGTAAAATAATCTGAAGATGGACATTAAAATATTCAGTTTATTAGTGTATGTCATGGTTTCTGTTAATATTATTCTGGATTTTAAGATGAAATTAAATTAGAAATATAGTCTTTAAAAATCCTAGATATAAAGTTTCTCTCATTTGTAGTTGCATTTCAGACCATTGTAAGGGCACTGAACTAGGCATGAGGAGACCTGGGTTGTATTATCACGTCCAAACTGACTCTCTTCATAACCTTGAACAAATCTTAGCATTTTCAACTATAAAAAAGGGATAACAACAACTTCCCATACCTACCTCATGGCTAATATGTGAGAATCAAATGAAATGGCTTTATAAAAAAAACTGTGAAAAGAATTATGTATAAAATGCTCACCAAATATAAGCTTCTATTCTCCTACATAGCATGTGAAGTGGATAGAGAGCTGCTCTTACAAGTCAGAAAGACCTGGGTTCTACTTCTCCCTCTGAGCAGTAATGGCTGTTTGATTCAAGTTCCCTAGCGTCTCAGTGCTTTAAGCAACTTTCTTTTTTCTTTTTTAAATTATTTTTTAAAATTTTATTATAGTTTGCATCATTCATTTGCACAAGATTTTGAGTTATATATTTTCTCCCCATCTTTCCCCTACCCACCACCCCAAAACAGCCATCCCAGTGTGTCCCTCCTCCCCCAGTCTATTCTCTCCTATGTCTTCCCCCCTCACCCCTCTGACTTTTTGGTAGGGCAGGATGGATCTCCCAACCACAGTGCCTATGTATCTCAATTTCCAGTTGGATGTAGTTAATAATAATAATAATAATAATAATAATAATAATAATAATTGCATATATATAGAT
>JAQQSV010011506.1:0-12989 GCA_028646515.1 Pseudochirops corinnae | reverse complement strand
CTCCTCCCCCTCCCCCTTCTCCTCCTCCTCCTCTTCTTCCTCCTTCTCCCCCCTCCTCCTCCCCATCCTCTTCCTCCTCCCCCTCCTCCTCTTTCTCCTTCTACCAGGCCCAGCCCCAAGTCTGTGCAAAAACACTGTGCCATCAAAGCCTCAGGCTCTTGGGGGGTCTCAGAAACTTACGGCTTCCTCTACTCCTTAACCTCCAGCCCTCTGACCTATCACATATTCTCCAAGATAAAATCCTGTTGGTCTTTGGTTTATGATGAAACTGGGCATGGCTGGACTGTCCTGTGCCAAGCAAGGGCAGTTGTGTTGTTCCCGCTGCGGGCGCGGCTGGTCGCACGCAGCTGGAGAGGAAGTCCTCAGCGAGGACATCTGGTTGTCTGCTCAAGGCAGAGGCCTTGGACTGGGTATGGAGCTCCTTTTCCTGCACATTCAGGTAAGGGGCTGACTTTCTCTGCAACAATGGGAAAGAAGACAGGGAGATGCTGGCTGAGCCCCGCCCTGCCCCACCTGCCCCGGGTCCCTCCCCTGCCATCCCTGGGGCCGGTTCGATCAGTGCACGAGCACGGCGGGGACTGGTCCCTGCCTGGGGATCCAACGAGCATGGATTGGCAGCCCCACTTCCCAGACCTGGCTGCACTCAAAGACGGCTCCTTCTGACAGCAGCAGCCCCGGGGCGGCGTGGGGGGGGGGGGGAGGGGGGCAAGCTGACATGCCTCTGGAGGGAGCTCAGAGAACAGCCCAGGGAGACCTGGGGCAAGGCATATACCTGCCAGAGGAAGATTAGAAGAAGGTGGCAGCCCTGTGGCACCTTCTCCTGTTGGAGGTGGCTGCTGACCTCCAAAGAACGAGCTAGTGGACCCATTTTGCAGGTGAGGAAGCAAAGGTTCAGGGAAGTGATGGGATTTGCCCTGGGAAGCCCAGCTGGCAGGGCTCTGAGTCAGGGTCTGAGCCCACCTTGGGCGCCTGGGCAGCCTCTTCTAATTCAGTGAGTTCAGGGCAGGCTCAGGGTCTTCCTGGGTCTTCCTCTTATGGCTCCCTTTGGAACCTGTAGCTATCATCTCTGCACCGGGCTCTGAGGTTACAATGCTTGTCACTCAGCGAGCTGCCTCAGGCCCTGGCCCCTGACCTGTCCTGTTTGGACCCAGAGCTCCGTCCTCTGTATTCTGGTTTAAATCCATCAAAAACTCTGGGACCTGAGTTCGAATCCAGCCTCAGATGCTTACTAGCTTTGTGACACTGAGCAAGTCACTTCAGGACTGCCTGACTCAGTTTCTTCCATTGTAAAATGGGGCTAATAATAATACCTACCTCCCAGGATGTTGCAAGGATCAGATGAGATAATATTTATAAAGCTCTTAGCACACTGCCTGGCACGCAGTAGGTGGTTAATAATTGCTCGTTTGAGTCCTTTGTATTTTGGACTTGGCACTGCACACAAGATAGATGTGTCTCTCTGTGTCTCTCTCTCTGCCTCTGTCTGTCCCTCTCCCTCTCTCTGTCTCTGTCCCTCTGTCTCTCTCTCTGTCTCTGTCTCTCCCTCTCTCTCTCCTTCTCTCTGTCTCTGTCCCTCCGTCTCTCTCTCTGTCTCTGTCTCTTCCTCTCTCTGTCTCTGTCTCTAATCATCCTGACTGTCTTCCTGGCTTCTTGCCCTAGGAAGCCTGCTTTCTCTCTGTCCCTGTCTTTGCCTCACTCAGGGCCCCTGTGGAGGCTGACCCCCAGGCCCTCCCACAGGCACTGGCCAGACCTGCTTCTAGCCGTCCCCCTCCTTCTGTCTCTATCTTTCCCTCTCTCTCCCTTTCATTTTCTCTGTGGCCATATTGATTAGCTTGGTAGTTCTCCACAAGGCAATCCCAATAGTTAACATCACTAATGGGTTGTTATGAAGGATTGTTTTTGTTATGGAAGAAGCTCAAGCCCCTGCCCCTTCCATCAGCTTCCTGGGGCTCTCCAGGCATCTCTCATTCTAATTCGCCCTGGACTGAGTGCACATCTGTTGCTCCGGGTCCAGCTGCCCATAGGCCATGTCCCCCTGAAGACCATCTGGGAGCACAAAGGAAAGATAAGCAGTTCTCCTATAGGGATAAAACTAGGAGGCTAAGAAGCATCTTTGTCGGTGTGTGTGATGTGCTAGATTTTAAGCCCTCTGAGGGCAGAGATTGAGGTTTAGAATAATAAGGTCAGATTTGGTGGGAACCTTGGAAGTCATCCTGGAATTGGAATCCTTTCTGTGATCTTCCCTATAGGTTTTTTCTTTTTTTGAGGGGTGAAGGCAAGGAAATTGGGGTTAAGTGACTTGCCCAAGGTCACACAGCTAGTAAGCATGTCAAGAACCTAGGTCCTGCTGACTTTAGGGCCGGTGCTTTATTCACTGTGCCACCTAGCCAGCCCTTACAGGTTTGTTTTTGAAGGTCTCCAGAGTCAGGAATCTCACTACCTGCCAATGCAGCTCAGGTTTTGCAAACATTAAACCTAAATCTGCCTCCATGGAATTGCTTCTAAGTGCTCCTGGGTCTGTCCTCTGGGGCCAACTGAAGCATGTCCAGTCCTTCCTCTGGACTGTAGAAGACAAGGTTCATGTGCCCCCTGAGTTGCCTCCCCTCAGTCCCTCTGTGATGTGGCTCAGAGACCCTCCCCTTCCTGCTCCACCTCCTGTGATCCCTCTACAGCTGATCTCTGTCTTTCCTTTGGTGTGGCCCCAGAGCTGAGCTCAGGCCTGGCTTGGTAGGGGCCTAATCAGTGCCTGAAGACTGACCGTTTGGCTGCCATCCCAGGACGCCTCCTCTTTCACAAACATCTGACAAACCAACATCACAGACAAAGGCCCTCTCCTTTGTTCCTTCCCAGGGAGCACTTGGGTATTCAGGCTCTGCTTTCCCATTGTCATTAACACTGAAGGAAGATGAGAGCCCGAGCTGCTGCCAGCCTTACTCAGGGTGAAGGATGCCCAGTCCCCAGCTCTCAGGTGAGTGGCTTTGTGGCAGACAATGCAGCTCCTGAAAAGGACCCATCAAATTCCCACGAAGATGATTGCCCTTCTCCCCTCTGCCTCTCCCCTTCTCCCATATCCAGACTTTGGGGACCGCTGCTGGGCACAGGGCATCAGTCCTGGGCATTGCCTTGGATAGTGAAGGCTCTGCTGATTTCCTTTGGCCACCACAGTTTGATTAATGATGTTTCCGCCCCATTACAAAGCAGTAATCATGAAAACAGCCTGGTTTTGGGTCAGTGGAATAGATTAGGCCAAAATACACAATAGTCAGTGACCATAGTAATCTAGTGTTTGGTAAACCCATAGGTCCAAGCTTTGGGAACAAGAACTCATCATCTGACAAAAATTGCTGAGAAAACTGGAAAGCATTTTGGCAGGAAATAGACAGAGAACATCTTACACCCTGTACCAAGATAAGGTCAAAATGGGCACATGAGTTAGACATAAAAGATGATAGCACAAGTAATGAGTACGGTAAGGGAACATGGAAAAGTGTGCCTGTCAGATCTGCAGAGGGCAGCTAGGTGGCACAGTGGATAGAGTCAGAAGACCAGGGTTCAAATCCAGCCTCAGACACTCCCTAGCTGTGCGACCCTGGGCAGATTACCTCATCCTGTTTGCCTTGGTTTCCTCATCTGTAAAGTGAGCTGAAGAAGGAAATGGCAAACCACCCCAGCAGCTCTCCCAAGAAAACCCCAAATGGGCTCACTAAGCCAGACACAACTGAAAAGTGACTAAAACATCAGATCTGTGGATAAGGGAAGAGTTTTGGACCAGGTATGAGACAAAGAGGATCATGGGAAATAAAATGGATAATTCTGATTACATGAAATTTAAAAGGTTTTGCACAAACAAAACTAATGCAGCCAAAATTAGAAGAAAAGCAGGAAATTGGGGGATTTCTTTTTACAGAAATTTCTCTGATGAAGGCTTCATTTCTCAAATATTTGGGGAATTGAACCAAATTTATAAAAAATAAGAGCCATTCTCTGATTAATAACTAGTCAAAGGATATGAAGTTTTAAGAAGAAGTAATCAAAGCTGTCAACAGTCACATAAAAAAATGCTCTAAGTCACTATTGATGGGAGAAATGCAAACTAAAACAATTCTGAGATACCGCCTAACACTGGCAAGACTGGTTAACATGACAGAAAAGAAAAATGACCAATACTGGAGGGGCTGTGGAAAAATAGGGACACTGATGCATTGTTGGTGGAGCTGTGAGCTGATCCAACCATTCTGGAGAACAATTTGGAGCCATGCCCAAACAAACACACAACTGTTCATATTCTTCTCATGATCCAAGACAATTCCAGATCCCAGGATGAAAGATGGTGTACACCCCCAGAGAGGGAACTGATTCAGGCAGATTGAAACATATTTTTCACTTTACTTTTCCTGTGTGTGTGTGTGTGTGTGTGTGTTCTTTTGCAATATGGCTAGTATGGAAAAAACTAAGATAATGTCAGATGGCTACCCCAGAGAAGTGGAAAAAGCACCTGTTTCCACCTCAGCATCCCTACTCAGCACTTAGCACACAGACCAACCCACAGTAGGTGCTTAATGCATGCTTGGGGCTTGACTGATTGAGTCTCATGCCTCTTTCCCCCCTCCCTAAGGTGCTGACCCTCTTCTTGGCCCTCGGGCTCCTCCGTACAGAGACCTGAGACCTTCAGAGGTTCCTAGCCTGTGTGGTCAGCAGTGGTCAGCAGATCTAGCTGCTCCACAGAGATCTCACTCATCTCACGAGTGATCAGTTTGCTAATAAAAACACAGGTGCTCCCTTGGGTCCAGCTGCTTCTGGCTGGGTGTGCTCTGGTCACATCCTCATCGCGTGAATTTCCCACATTTGTAAAAGCGATAAAAAAAAAAACAACCAACATTCCCAAGGTCACTGGCAGATGCTAAACCAGTGGAAGAGACAAAGAAAGCATGGGCTGAAACTTCCCTAGGCAGGCCTTTGAAAAAGCGATGGAGCTGTCTGGAGAGGCACAGGGCTTGCCAGGGGAGGCCAGGAGACCGAGGCTCAGCCCGGGTCTTTGCTTCGGTCAGATCAGCAGGAGGTCCCTCCCTGCTCTCTGACAGCCCTGGCCCTGCCTTAATCTGGATGCTCCGCTAGCTTAGGCCCATTTTCCAGGACAAGGCATGACTGAGGTTGGTTTTTGTTGGGTTTTGTTGCTCCTGTGACATGTTGTGCGTCGTCTCTGTGATTTATCTGATACCAAGGCCTTGGCCGGGAATGCATTCCTTGATTAAATTCTGTCTCTATCAGGAAATGCAGGATGAGGCGGCTTCCTGGAATGCCCTGAGGCAAGGAGCAGGACTGGCTGTGCCCCAGTGCACTTGGAGAGTGGAGCCTGATTTCATCCCTCTAGCACTGTCTCTGGACCCCAGGATTCCGACTCTGCTCCTTCCTGGGTGATTGGTGTGAATGCCTGGGGCCACAGAAAGCCGGGGCAGGGGGTGAGCTGTGCATCCTGCCTGCCCTCAGGTCTCCCCAACTTGTGTAGACCTGGAGCTGAAGGCCATCATTGTGCCTCAAGAAGGCACTGGAGGAAGACTTGCCTGGGAGGGAGGGGATCTGTCTGTGTCATCGTCTTGGGAAGGATGTCTTAAAAAGGCCTCACACTTGCCTTTCAGACCCGAGCACTCTCCCTGGGCTGTAAGGGAGCATCTGAATTTTCTCCTGATGCTGGTCCTCAGATGGCTGGTACCCGACCCTTTCCAGGTTTTAGCAGAGTGTATTGTAAGCAGCCTTTGAGTATGTGGAAGACAGAAGGACAGTGAGAGGCCAACTTCTGGAGTACCGTCCCTCTCTCTCTGTCTTCTCTTGGCTTGCCATTCCACCTCCCTGAGGTGTTATCCCTCTCCCTGGCCCTGAGGCTCCTGGTCCTACAGTGAGACCCCCTCTCACACTTGGTTGGGGTGAGTGTTGGGGAGTGTAACTGGAGCTGCATGCTTCCAGGCAAATTGACAAGGCATAAGCTTTTCAGCCTGGCTCCTGGAGGCTTGGGAGTTCCTTTTTGGGAGACCTTGAGGATGGAGAAGACAGACCAGGCACAGGCACTCACCTCTTTGCTGCATGTGAAAAGCGGGGGAGGATCCACATTTCCCCACTCTTCTGAGAGCTGGAGCTGGGGCAATGATGGAACTGAAGGGCAAGCAGCTTGAGGTTCAGGCTCAGCTGGGGACGCCCCAGCACAGGGGCGTGATCAGAGAGGAGCTGGTGGAGGATTTCTGGGGGAGGGGAGTCCAGAAGCCCGGTCCTCAAGGATGTGACAACGTATAGTAGTCACGTGCAGTACTCTTTATATGAGCAAGTACTCACCCACTTTGCCAAGTACGGGGAAGATTGAAGTCTGGAGTGCCCTTAGGGCTCCCCTCCTTGCTTCCAGCTGCTACTAACACTCCCTGGAGCTCCCCACCCTTCGAAAGGTTTCAGTTAGCCCTGCCAGCCCCTGGAGATGGCGGGTCCTCTTGGACGGCCAGACCCCTAGAAACTCCGCCTGTGTGTCGCTTCTCTCCCTTTGACGCTTCTCAGCCCCTTGTCATCTAGCTTTTGCCCTCACCCTTCAGCTGAGATTCTTCTCTCGCAAGTCCCTTGTGTGGCCGATGGTCTCATCTACATCTGTCCTCACCCTTCTGGGCCTCTCTGCTCCCATGGTCCGGTCTCTCCTCCCCATCCTCCTCCCCTCCTACAGTTGCAGTGCTGCTCTGTCCTGGGTCTCGGCTTGTTGTGAACCTCTTCTCAGGCTCCTTCATTCCATCATAATCCTCGTCACGCCCCTGGGGGGTGTCTCCAAGGTTCTATCCTGGGCCCTCTCCTCCCTTCCTTTCTTCTCTCCCATCCCCTCCCCTACTTTCTCCTCCTTTCCTCTTCTCACTCACTTGGGGACCTCAGCTCTGCGCAAATGATTCCCAGATCACTATATCCAGCCCTGGTATCTCCCCCACATCTCCACTTTCTGTTGAGGCTCCACCTGGCTGTGTGGCAGCATGTCCAGAACTACAGGTATCTTTCTGCCCCAAATCCACTCTTCATCCAAACTTCCTGATTTCTGTTGAGGCTGTCACCAGCCTCCCGGTGACCTGGGTTAGAGAGCTAGGGGTCACCTTCTCTCTCCCTTGTCCCATACACCAGCAGATGCCACATCTGGCTGGTTCTCACCGCCCCCTCCTTTCGGTACCGGTGTCTTTCATGTCGCCAGCTCCCTCGTTCCTCATCCTTCCCTGGACTATGGTGGTCCCCTCCTAAGTAGAGTCCCGGCTTCTGTTTCCCCTGCTCAGATCTAGCTTTTGTAGAGCTGCCAAGATGACCTCCCAAAAACATGCCTCACCTGCTGAAGAGCCCTTGTGGGCCCCCATTGGAGGATGAAATGCAAACTTCTCCCGTCGGCATTTCGAACCCTTTCCACTCTGGCCCCAGGGCGCCCCTCTTCATGCCTTCCTCAGTCCAGCCCAGACTGACTGGCGGTTCCCTGTATATGGTGCCCCTCATCTCACCTGCTGCCTTCTCCCTTCAGTCTCTCCACATCCCTAGCAAGCCTTTCCTGGCTCCTTTACACTTCTGAAAATGACCATGGACCCATTTCTCTGAGGGACCCTATTGCATCTCTCCAGGAGAATGGATGCTCCCTAAGGACAAGGAGGGACTATTTAGCGTCTGTCTTTGCAGCCCCAGAACCTAGCACAGTGTCCCTCACAGAGCATGTGCTTAGAGATGTTGGATAAAGTCGACTGAATAGAGAGAGAGCTCTGCAGCTTAGGACCCCTCCGGGCAATGCCTGGGCTGACCAGGACTAACATTGTTGGGACAAACCTTGAAGATTTGCTGAGTGATTTCTGTACAGCATCTCATCTCAGCCTCCAAACAACCCTGTGAGTCAAGTGCTGCCAATATTTTAATTCCCATTTCATAGCTGGGAGCACTGAGGCTCTGAGACTAGATGATTTAACCAGGGTCACACAGCTAGTTTGGCTCTGCCTTGGTTTCTCAGCCTGTGGGGGGGGGTGGTGGTGGCTGATTGTCCACTTATGGGGAGAAAGAAGCTCTCTTCCCCGCCCGATGTTTGGAAAGAGACTCCATTAAGGAAGGTTGGTGACATCTGCCCATTGGAACATTTCTTTCTGAATTTATAGAAGAACACCTGGAGTTTTCCAAGGGTTTTAACATGGCTTAGCAACACTAAGAGGGCATTTCAAAGAGTAAAGGTCACCTGTTGTGCTAATGACCGACTTCTACCTGCCTTCCCCATGCTTCTATTGTAGGGCCTATTGTGCCCACGGGCAATCACCATGGTCACCTTTCCCAGGATCTCAAGAGACCACATGTCATCCTTCCAGGCTCTCAAGAACCAAACTGCGCTCATTCATTCTGACATGCCATAAGGCTGGCAACCACCAAGGGCATTTGGGGAAACTGAGGCACAGAGAGGTGGACCAATCCAAGGCCACACAACAAGGTGATGACAGAATCCAGTGTAGGGCTGTCCAAAAGTACAAACTGCTAATAAGTGAAATATGTCCCTGAAGCAGACAGACTTAAACCAAGTTAGCAAGACCCAAGCTGAGACCAAGTGATTGCCATGTAAGGATGAGAATAGGGAAGGAAGTCCCTAAAAGTCAATTGGAAAATGTGGCTCAGGATTGAGAAGTGGGAGAGGAGGAAGACCACCAACACAACGTCCTGGAGAGAGCTATGTTCATTATTTATTGGCTATAAAAAGGCAACTCAATGAAGCAGAATCTGTGCTTAGACTCTCCCCCAGTGAGCAGTCTCCCATGCTGGTGATGAGATGATAGAAGAGACACTCCCCCCCCCCCCAGCCCAGAGAGCTCTTTTTGAAAACCCTCTATTACTGTCCAAAGACACAAGGCTTTGTCTTCTTTTAGGTGTTCAGCACTATCATAGAGGAGAATCCAGACTGAAGAGGGTGTCTCTATGGCCAGTGAGGCCCTCCAAATGTTCTTCTTTGTGGATGGCATTGGTGTTAGTTATATCAAATCCTGGAACTTTCAGAGCTTCCAGAAAGGTCCCACACCTGCTTTTCAGAAGAACTTGGACAAACTATCCACACAGGATCAACCAAGTGGATGAAGAGCATCCCTTGTTCAGACTGGGATGTGTTTGGATGGGCAGGCCATTGAGCTTGTCCATGAAAACCCACATCTTGGGCAGGCACTGAAATGGATGAAAACTCGTATCCGTAATTGAATGGAGAAGAGATTGGGCTGGTCATTATCTAAGAAATCGAACCATGTTTTCAATGATCTCATTTCTTCTGGACATAAAACTTGTGATTTTGTCACTAGTCACTAGTCATAATCACCATCACTACTCATTTTAGAACTTTACGTTCTTCAGTACTGTGCAAAATATGAGTCATGCCCCTATTTCTGAGGAATCTTAATTATAAACCACCCAAAGGGCAAGAGAGGCATGTATTGGGTGTCAATAGGCCACATGGACTATATATGTGCAAGAAGTGATTTCATGGATAAGTCTAATGAGGAATGGACTGCAATCTGCACCAATGGAAGGAGTCCTGATATCAGTCAGATCACAGGTCCGTCAATGTGTGAAAAGTTGGGCTTCAGTGGCTGGCTCCAATCCCACACAGCTTGGGATCTTTCTTCAGGACCATTCCTCGGGACACAGCTCTGAGGTTTAGTCTTTCCCTAAGGAATCTCGAGGTTAGGTTTACTTCCCTTCTGGAATGGAAATAGACTCCTGGGCACTTCCACCACCTCCAGGCACCAAGGGAGCTCTGTTCACTCCAAGGGCGAGGCACAGGTCCCCTTCTCTCACCTTCTACTTCCCAGCTCATGGGCTCCATCTTCGTGGAATTCTTGATCTAATGTCTCATATCTTCTTATATAAATTTAATTCTGAATTCTTTCCATGAAATTGGAGTCATTGGAATCTTCCTAACTTTTCTGCTTGCTTGACCCTCTTACTTTAACTCCTACTCCATGCGTTGTTAATTCTGTTTTTGAAAAAGAACACCTCACCATTTAATCTTGTTGGAATTCTCCCCATGCTCATCTTGGTGCTGAAACCCACTGACAGCACATGGAGACACTGTCTGCAGCTGAGCCCCAAAGGCCCTCAACAGAAAACCAACATTTCAGTTACAGTAGTGAGGTAGTCTTTGCTTTCTTCCCATCAGGACGAGTGGGATCAGCGAGCTGAACAGAGACAGGAAGATGTCGTTGCACCCTCTGCCCTAAGTTGTCCGGAGGTCTATCAGCCCTCCACACGGGGTCATGGCCAAGGGGAAGCAAAACCGAATTTCTTAGGATCCAACGTCTGGCCATTCCTGGGGTTTTGGAGTGGAACAGGTCGATTCCTTTATTTCACAAATGAGTAGACAGACTCAGAGAGGGGAAGGGGCCCAGGGACCGGACTCCAAGTCTGCAGGTGCCCAATTCAGGGCTTTTTGACTCAATGCTCACACCAATGGGGAAATTAAGGCAAGGTCTGGCTTTGAATTTTGCCTCTGATATCTGCTAGTTTTATAACTTTAACACTACTTACTTTAATGATTCATTAACCAATTCATACTTCTTATAACTTTAATACATTTAGTGTCATGTCTGAGTCTTGGGTCCTGACCTGTAAAATAGCCCTGGGAGGTGCTAGCTCATAGCACAGGGGTGAGGACCAGAGGAGACCCCCCTCTAAAGTATTTTCCAAACCTTTGCGTGCTACGTAAACACCCAATCATCGTGCTAATTGGCTGGGTTTCATTCAGAGCTCTGAAAACACTGGGTCCTCAGTCTTCCTTCTACAGATACAAAATGTGCAGTTACTCAGAGACAGGCTCCAAGGAAGATGAGGAGCAGCGGAAGGACCTGAAGGCTCTTCCCGGACGCTATTAGCTGCCTCTTCTAACGTTTCCAAAGGCCTGTCCTCCCTCCGGTCCCCACTGAGGCCTCCTCACAGGGAGTGGCCACCCTGGCTCCTCGTAGGTCCAAGCCCACGTTATGGTGGGTCAGATGGAGCTGGAGAGGCTTGGAGTGGGGCCTGCCATGGACTCTGCAGTCTTTGGTCAGTGACTTTCTCCTGGCCGGAAGGAGGAAGCATGTGGCTGCTTGAGGCAGGAGGCCCTGGGGGCTGCACTGGCTGGGTGGGGCACTGCTGCCCATTAAATCATGGCTTTGAAGCATGAAAAGGCCTATAAGGAGCCAAATCTCTCAGAGCTTCATTGAAGGACAACTCCCACTTAGTCCTGATGGAGGAGGAAGAGAGAGAGAGATCTCTGTGCAGGCCTGATGGGAGGAGGGCCCCGGGCCAGCTTGAGGAGTAGGGGTGATGCCGGTGGGGCTTATTCTTCCTCCTCCTCTTCCTCTTCCTTCTCCTCCTCTTCCTCCTCCTCCTCTTCCTCGTCCTCCTCTTCTTCCTTGTTTTCCTCTTTTTCCTAGCTATGGGGCTGGAAGAGGCCCAGGTCATTGAGTCCAGCTGCTTTCACAGCTGAGGCAGCTGAGGCAGAGATCCAGGGCCCCAGGGCTCCAGGTGCCCCTGGCAGAGGGCAGGGTTTGAACCTTCTCCTTCCTCCTCCCCCTAAGTACCCAGACTGACCACAATCCCTGTCCTAGATAACAGAGCTTGGCTGGCAGCCCCTCCACTGGGCCCAGGCAGTGATTACTGCATCATCTCTCACACCCCAAGCTCTCCTATAGATGCCCAGAGGCACAGCAGCCCAGACTGCTGCCTGGTGGTCTGCATTTTTTCAGGGCAGTGGGAGAGAGGTGCGAGCTTTACCTCATTGGTGAAATAGGTCTGCTTCCTCCCCATCAGTCAACCATCCAATCAATCATTCAACCAGCATTGCTTCCAGGCCGTGGAAACTGCAAAGAGACAGATGTAGGCTGGAGAACTGGAAAACCTTGTTGATAATGAGAGCTGTCCAGAAATAGACTGGGCTGCTGCAGAGAGTGGTGAGCTACCCGTCCTTGGCAGTCTCCAAGCACAGTCTGGTCAGCCCCTGGTCAGGGATGCCCTGGTGGGCTTGGTGTGTGGGTTGGATGCATCACTCCTGACATCCCTCCCAGCCCTCAAATTCTGTGATTCTGAGGTATGATGTACTAGGTACCATACGTGCTGCGGGGATGTAACACCCCCACCTCCTCACCCCCCCACAATTCTTTGCCACTACAAAAAGAGATGCTATAAATAGCTTTGCACACTTGGGTTCTTTTCCTTTTAAAAAAATCTCTTTGGGATACAGACCTACTAGTGTTACTGCAGGGTCAAAGGGTATGCACAGTTTGGTTGCCCTTTGGGCATAGTTCCGAATTGTTCTCCAGAATGGTTGGACCAGCTCACAGCTCCACCAACAATGCATCAGTGTCCCTATTTCCCCACATTCCCTCCAACATCTGTCATTTTCCTCTTCTGTCATATTAGCCAATCTGACAGGTGTGAGGTGATAGCTCAGAGCTGTTTTAATTTGCATTTCTCTAACCAATCATGAGGGCAGCTAGGTGGTATAATGGATAGAGTGCTGGGCCTAGAATCAGGAAAATTTGAGCTCAAATTCAGCCTTAGACACTGACTAACTGTGTGACCCTGTGCAAGTCACTTCACCCTGTTTGCCTCAGTTTCCTCATCTGTAAGATGACCTGGAGAATGAAATGGTCCACCACTCCAGTATCTTTGCCAAGAAAACCCCAAATGAAAGGTTTGAAACGATGGAATAACAAGAACAATCAATAGTGATTTAGGACATTTTTTCATGTGACTGTTGAAAGCTTTGATTTCTTCTGAAAACAACAGGCAGATAATTATGCAGAATCACTGAGTAGACAGCCACATCTGAGGTGGGTTACTAGGGTTATTGTCTGGGCATGGGGTAGAGGGCCTTTGGGGGCAGCATGTTTGGACCCTACCTTAGTTTTCTTTTATTTTTATTTTTATTTTTTTAAATTTTATTATAGTTTGCATCATTCATTTCCACAAGATTTTGAGTTACATATTTTCTCCCCCTCTTT
>JAQQSV010011505.1:0-12989 GCA_028646515.1 Pseudochirops corinnae | reverse complement strand
ATAGACTGGGGGAGGGGGGACACACTGGGATGGCTGTTTTGGGGCGGTGGGTGGGGGAAAGAGGGGGAGAAAATATGTAACTCAAAATCTTGTGGAAATGAATGATGCAAACTATAATAAAATTAAAAAAAAAAAGAAGAAAGTCTAACAGTGAGAAGAAGTGTCTCACAATAAATCCAGCTTCACTTATGTGAAAATGGAAGTCACTTGTGACCACAACATGGGAAATGGAAAAGAGGCAAACACTGAATTTTATTTTCATGAATCCTCTGAAAATGAAAGTATTTTTAAGTGCCAAAACAAGGAGACTATATGAACTCAGAAAGTCAACACATACTTGATCTCCTTTCCATGTGGTGAGTAAACAAAGATTTATTAAGTTCCTACTATGTAGCAGGCACTGTGTTAAGTGCAAGGGATACAAAAAAAGGAAACAAACAAACAAAAGTTCCTTTTGTGAAGGAGTTTATCATCTAACAGGAGAGTGAACATGCAAATAATCATTTGCAAATGGGATAGAAACATTGAGAATAATCTCAAGTGAAAAGCAACAAAACCAAGGATGACTGAGAAAGGCTTCTTTCAGAGGAGGGGGTTTTAGCTAAGAGTAGAAGAAATTCAGGGAATCCAGTAGGCCAAAATGAGGTGGGAGAGAAATCCTGGCATAGGAGGCAATCAGAGAAAATATCCAAAGCAAAGAGATAAAGCATCATGTATGAAAAACAGCAGAAGATCAATATCATTGGGTTGCTGAATGCTTAGGAATAAGCTTACTGGATAGATATGAAGGGGGTAGGCTTCTGTAATGGGAATCTGAAGATCTTCCCTGAACCTAGGCCCTTTGATAGGCTTAAATGACTCTGAGAACCTTACCTGATTTGAAAGTATATTCTGCCCTCTAATAGCCTGAATGTGGTCACATGGAGCCTGTGGTGGAAGGCTTGTTCTTCAGGAATGCCCACACCTTATTACTTTGTGATTGGGCCATGGGTAAAGAGGGCTGTGACATTCTCTGATCCAGAGAAAGCCTATATATACCCTGATGTGAGTTTTTGCTTTGGGGCTCACTTTGGAAAGAGTTGTGTGATTTGGCCAGATGAGACTCTGAAGCCGTTGAGCCCCCCGGCTTTGAAAAAGCCAGATGCTGGTGCTTCCCTCTCTGGTAACTGACTAGGCATGGATGTAATGGTCAGACGGCTGGAAGCCCATCTATTGATCTGTTTCTTTGCTTGTAATTTCTGTTTGTAACTTCTGTTTGTATTCTGTTTGCATTCTCTGAAGTTCAGGGTGCTGACTTTTCCCCTTGAACTAGGTAAATGATATGTTTGATTAGAGTAAGATTGTTAACCCACTTTGAGTTGCTTTCCTTTAGAAAAGCAGATCTAAGAACCTGTGCTAGCAGCGACCCTGGGTATGCTAGAGTGTTTGATGATACAGCTTTGGACAGTTGTAAAAGTTAAACAGAGGATTTTGTAATTAATGTTAGAGGTAAGAGGGAGCAGCTGGGGTTGATTTAGTTGGGGGAAAAGATAAAATGATCAGACTTGTGCTTAAGAAAGGTCATTTTGACAGTTGATTATAGGACAGAAGGGAGGAGAAAGAGACTTCATGAAACATGAAGACAGATCAGAAAGCTATTACAATAGTAAAAGCATGAGGGGATGAGAGCCTGGACTAGTATAGTTGGCAGAGTCAGAGAAAATAATAGAGCACAAATGAAAAATGTTACAAAGGAAAAATCAACAGCCCTTGGTGAAAGAATGATTATGGGGGAAGAAGGTTAGGTCAATTGAGGAGTCAAAGAAGACACCTAGTTTCTGAGCCTGGGTGATTGGGAGAATGGGGGTGGCTCTCCAAGGTAAGAGGGAATTTAGGAAAAGGTGAGGATTGGGAGGGAAAAAGATAATGACTTCAATGTTGGAAATGTTTCACTTAAAATGTTTATGGGACAAAGAATTTCAGATATTCAGTAGGCCATTGTAGACATGAGACTTGAAGTTAGGAGGTAGATTAAGGCTGGATAAGGAAATATAAGAATCATCAGCAAAGAGATGACAATAGAATTTACAGGACCAACAAGTGAAACAGGATAGAGGGAGAAGAGGAATGAAAATAGTACAGAATATTGATAATATCCATGGCAAAATAAAAAAAAAATAAATGAATGGATAAGTGGAGGATAAATAAATAGACATATAAATGAATGAACAAATGATGATGAAGATGATGATAATGATGACGATAACAATATTAATATAAGACCTACTATGTTCCAGGAATCATGCTAAGTTCTTTGCAAGTATTACTGCATTTGATCCTCACAACAGTTGTTAGAAATAGTTGCTATTTTCAGCCTCTTTTTTACTTGTGAGAAAACAGAAGTTAAGTGACTTGCCTAAAGTCACAAATCTAGTAAATGGAGCTGAATTTGAACTCAAGCTGTCTTTACTTCACTTCCAAGGTTTATGCACTGCTCCATAGCAGGTATGTACATGGTGTGGAATAAGAGACTAAGAAGAACTCATATTGGACAAGAATGTGTAGAGAGTAATGTAATTAACACAAAGAAAGTGTATTTCCAAAAAACAGAAGGTAACGGTTTTCAAAATTTGCAAGGAATTTGCAAAAGATGAGGATGGAGAGGACACCATAAAATTAAGTGATTAAGAAATCTTTGGATTTTTTGCAGGGAGGAGTTTTGATTTAATGAAGAAGGTAGAAGGCAAACTACAGATATCTAAGAAGAGAGTGAGAAGAAAGGAATTATAGTCACTTTTGTAGATGTGTTCTAAGAATTCAAGAGAATGTAGAGAATAATTTGGATTGCATTTGGGGACAACATCTAGTGTTTTTGTTTTTACGATTTCTAGTTGTATTCAGCAAGTAAACTCATTAAAATGTTCTCTCTTTGATTCTGTGTGATCACAAACTCTGTAACAACACAATCATTGACATCATGAGTAATCAACCATTTTTGTGTCATAAAGTCCTTTGGCTATCTAATGAAGATCATGGAGATCTTTTCAGGATAGATAGAGAGGTAAGAGGTATAGATATATATCTATATTGATATGTATTCACACATACATACATGCAAACATATGTATGTATATGTGTGTATGTGTGTGCATGCAATACATACATATATGAATAAAAATATATACGATTATAAATGGAAATGATTGTATTCAAACATGCTTTTTTTCCCCAAATCAATGACAGTCCCCAGTTTAAGAAGCAGAGAGGAGAGTCAATATTGCTGGTGACCTGAAGACCAATGTAGTATCTCATGGTGGCAGCATATAGGGGGCATGTCCAGTGATTATCAATGCAAAAAATTCACATATATAGACTCAGGAAATTTATGATCACATAATATGGTATACAAAAATAGAGCAAGAGATAAAAGACAGAGGTTTGAGTTTTATTCCCTCTTATTTTTTTTTTAATTTTGTTCTTGCCTAACATTTTTTTTTTTCAATTCAGTAAAATATCAGTTCTAACACTTCCTCACCAAACTGCTGATTGGTTGGGTTAGGTGGCATCTGAGGTCACTTCTAACTCATGATGATAACAATTGCAATAATAGCAACAATAATAAATAACATTTACGTGACATTTTAAGGTTGCAAAACACTTTGCATTTCTTTCGTTTAACTTCTATAACAACTTGGGAAATTTTGTGCTCTTTTTATTATAATCATTTTAACAATGTGTTACCATTTTACTTTATCAGAAGTAAATTGACTTGTCCTGCAACCAATCATACTAGACTTATTTAATCTTATTCCCATTCATGCATTTTAAGCTTCTAAAAATTAGACTTTTTGCTACTGTCACAACTCAGTATAACATCTCATGCCTTATGAATTCACAGAAGCTGTGCATCATAACAGTAAATGACTTCTCAAATAGTTCTTTTTTATCTTATGTAAATTTTATGTTTATTTTTAGTTTATAGCATTCATTTCCACAAGATTGGGAGTTACAAATTTTCTCTCTTTTTCCCCTACCCACCACCCCAAACCAGTGATCCCACTATATACCCCATCCTCCAATCTGCTCTCTCCTATATCCTCCCCTAAAACTCCTCTGACTTTCTGGTACGGCAAGATGGATCTCCATACCCCAGTGCCTGTATATCTTATTTCCCAGTTGCATGTGCAATAAAAATAATATATTTTTTTAAACATTTGATTTTAAAGCTTTGAATTTTAGATTATTTTCCTTCCTTCCTTGTCACCCACCCTTACTGAAAGATAAGCAATTCAATATGGGTTGTATGTGTGTAGCTACGCAAAACATTTCCATAGTGAATATATTGTGAAAGACTGACTATATTTCCCTCCATCCTATCCTGCCCTCCACTTGTTCTATTTTCAACTTTGATCCTGTCCCTTTTCAAAAGTGTATGCTTCTAACTACCCTTCCTCCCAACCTGCCCTCCCTTCCATCATCCCCCATCTCATCCCCTTCTCTGCTACTCTCCTGTAGGGTGAGATACCCTATTTAGTGTGTATGTTATTCCCTCCCTAAGCCAAATTGAATGAGAGGAAGGCTGACTCATTCCCTTCTGCCTTCCTGTTCTTCCCCTCCATTGTCACAGTTTTCCCTTGCCTTTTCTATATGAGATAATTTACCCCATTCTGTCTCTCACCATCTCCTCTCATTAAAGTCCTCTCTCACCTCCCAATTTCACCTTTTTAGTATCATTCCTTCTTATTCCATTGATCCTGTGCACTGTCTATGTATACTTGTACACATATATACACATCATCACATATGTATTCATATATGCATATACATATATACATATACATACACACACACATACACACATTTATATTCCCTCCACCTATCCTCACACCGAGAAAAGTTTCATAAGTTAAAACTATCATTTTTCCATGTAGAATTGTAAATAGTTCAGCTTTGATAAGTTCCCTATTATTTCTTTTCCTTGTTTACCTTTCTCATGCTTCTCTTGCTTCTTGTATCTGAATCGCAAATTTTCTATTCAACTGTTTTTTTTTTCATCAAAAGCTTGAAAGTCCTCCATTTCATTGAATGACCATATTTTACCCTGAAACATTATGCTCAGTTTTTCTGGGTAAGTGATTCTTGGTTTTAATCCCAACTCCTTTGACCTTCAGAATATCGTATTCCAAGCCCTTTGATACCTCAATGTAGAAGCTGCAAGATGCTGTGTTATCCTGATTGTGTTTCCACAATAGTCAACTATTTTCTTCTTGGCTGTTTATAATATTTTCTCCTTGATCTGGGAACTCCAAAACCTGGCTATAATATTCCTAGGAGTTTTCTTCTGGGGATCTTTTTCAAGAGGTGATTGGTGAAATTTTTTTCAACCTCTATGTTGCCTTTTGGTTTTAAAACATCAGGGCAATTTTCCCTGAGAATTTCTTGAAGGATGATTTCTAGGTTCTTTTTTTGATCATGGCTTTCAGGTAGTCCAATAATTTTTAAATTATCTCTTCTGGATCTATTTTCCAGGTCAGTGGTTTTTCCAATGAGATATTTCACATTGCCTGCTATGTTTTCATTTCTTTGGATCTGTTTAATAGTATTTTGATTTCTCATAAAGTTATTAGCTTCCATTTGCTTCAGTCTAATTCTGAATGTACTATTGTCTTCAGTGAGCTTTTGAGATTCTTTTTCCATTTGGCAAATTTGGTTTTTTAAGGCATTCTTCTTGTCATTGGCTTTTTGAGCCTCTTTTGCCATTTGAGTTAGTATATTTTTAAGGTGTTATTTTCTTCAGTCAGGTTGTGACTCTCTTTTCATGATTTTCTTACATCATTCTCATTTCTCTTCCCAATTTTTTCTCCACTTCTCTTATTTGGTTTTCAAAATCCTTCTTAAGCTCCTCTATGACCTGTAATCAGTTCATATTTTTCTTGGAAGCTTTTGGTGCAGGAGTTCTGACTTCATTATCTTTCTCATATTCCATACTTCAATCCTTTTTGCTCCCAAAAAGGGGCTGGATTGCTGTGCTTGCTTTGCTTCCTTTGCTTGCTCATGTTGCCACTCAATTAATTGACTTGACATTTTTTGTCACAGTAGAACTCTGCTTCCAGAGAGGAGAGATTTTTCCCAAATTGCAGGGTTTTTCCAGCTGCCAAAGCTATTGGTTGGGTGCCCTCTCTGAAGCCTCCACAGGTTCTGGCACCTACTCACACACCTCAGGACCTCCGCCAAAGACAGTGATTCAGATCCAAGCAACTTAAAGCAAGAGTGCTTACCCCTCAGAATGGTCACTTGATTCCCCTACAGTCTACAAGCCATGAAGTCTGAAGTATCCATGTGGCAGCAGCTGCAGGACTGCTGCTCCTCAGCCACTTCTCCCTCCAGGGAGCAGAGGCCAGACCACACTCTTGGTTTCCCTGTTCCCAAAGTCCACACTGACCTTTTACTTTGCCTTTGGCATTTACAGGTTGACAATTCTGGAAACAGCCACAACTGCTAGTGATCCACTCTCCCAAAGTTCCTCTAGCCTCAGCTGGTTGGGACCACCCTGAAGCTAAAACCAGGGTCTCATGCAAGGCTAGCCTCTGCCTCCAGGGCTGTGAGGGACCTTTCCTGTTGGCATGCATGCCGGGCTGCCTTCAGCAGGAGATATGTTTCTCTCTGTCACTTTGTGGGTTCTGTAGCTCTAAAGTGTCTTTAGAGTCATATTTTATATGTATTGGAGGTGATTATGGGGGGAGGTCATGGAGTTTTCTTGCTTCTACACCACCATCTTGGCCGATCATCTTCTTGGTACTCTGTTCTTTCTAGATCTCCATGATACTATTCTATTCTAGTTCTTGCACTGTCTATTTACCACTCCTTAGTCTCTAATGCCTCAAATAGTTCTTAAAAGACTGACCTGCTACCTCTATATGAAGCCCTCTCTGATTTCAAGTTTTCAGTGTTATCTTTCTCACTAAATAAGTTTTACATTTGTCTCTCTATCTACAAGATGCTCCTCCAATAAGTCCTTTGAGGTCAAAGATTATGTCATTATTTTCCTCGTACCTCCAATGCTTAGCAACATTTCTTAATAATAAGGATAGTTAATGCTGCTGCTACACTTGCTACTGGTGTTATTAATGATGATGGGGATATTCCTGATAAGTGACATTTAAATTGTCCTTTTTATTTAGTATTTTATTTTCTTCTCAGTTGCATGTTAAAAAAAATGTTGACACTCATTTTTGTAACTGTGAGTTTCAGATTATATCAGCAAATACCCTAGCATGGCCAGTATGGCTGCTAGGACAGGATTTTTGATCTGTTTTTCTAAAGGAAAGCAACTTAAAATAGGTGTATCATTCACTTAGGTCAGCGGAAAAAGTAAGCACCCTGAACTTAAGAAAATGCAAACAGAAATTAGAATCAGATAAAAAATACAAACAGAAAAAATAGCACAATTCAACAGACAAACAGACAGGGCTTCTAGTTGTCTGACCATTACATACATACAGTGTTAGTTACCAGAGATAGAAACACCAACACCTGGGTTTTCAAAGACAGGGCAGGAGGGAAGGGGGTAAGAGATCAACGACTGCCCAGAGTCTCATCTGACCAAATCACAGAACTCTTCGAATAGGTGAGCCTCAAAGTGAAACCTCACCCTAGGGTATACAAATTAACAAAAGGTGGGCCTTCCTGAAAAACAAGCTTCCACTAAGCAAGCTTCTCTTGTTGGGCTCCAAGTGAGGCATATTAGGGGCAGGGAAGATCTTCAAATTCCCTTTCAATTACACAAATTCTCTCCCTTCTTCCCTGTTAACTCCTTCCCCCATTGAGAAATCAAACAATTTGATATAGGTTTTACATGTATAGTCATTCAAAACATCCATAATAGTCAGGTTGTGCAAAAAACATAAAGCAAAAAAAGAAGAAAAAAAAAAGATAAAGAAAGAAAAAACAAAACAAAACAAAATGACAACTATGCTTCATTCTGTCCTCCGACACCATCAGTTCTTTCTCTGCAGATGGATAACATTTTTTTTTATTGTAAGTCCTTCAGAGTTGTCTTTAATCATTGTATTGCTGAGAATAGCTAAGTCATTCACAGCTGAGCATCTTACAATATTGTTGCTACTTTGCACTCAGTACATTTCAGTTTGCATCAGCCAATGCAAGTCTCTCCAGGCTTTTCTGAGGATATTCCACTCATCCTTTCACACAAGGCAATAGTATTCCACATCAATCACATGTCACAAATTCTTTAGCCACTCCCCAATTGATGGGCATCCACTCATTTTCCATTTCTTTGCCACCAATAAAAGCTGTTATAAATATTTTTGTACGTATAAATCCCCTTTCATTTTTTAAAATATCTTTTCAGATACAGATCTAGTACTCATATTGGTAGGTCAAAAGTTAAGTATGGTTTTTATAACCCTTTGGGCACAGTTCCTAATTGCTCTAGAGAATGATTGAAACAGTTTACAACTCCACCAAAAGTGCATTAATGCCACATTTTCCACTCCCCCTCCAACATTCATCATTTTCTTTTTTTTGTCCTATTCCTCAATCAAATAGGTATGAGTTAGTAGCTGAGAATTGTTTTAATTTGGATTTCTCAAATCAATAGTGAGTTAGAGCATTTTTTCATATGGCTATAGATAGCTGTGATTACTTCATCTGAGAACTGTTCATGTCTTTTCTTCATTTATCAACTTAAGAATGGGGTCTTATTTCCTATAAATTTGACTCATTTCTCAATATGTTTGAGAAATGAGGATTTTATCAGAGAAACTTGGTATGATTTTTTTTTCAGTTTCTATTGCTAACTGTACTTCTCTCCATCCTATTTCCCCCTTCTGAATTATTCTACTCTCTGATTTCTTTCACCCGATCCCTCTTCAAAAGTGTTTTTCTTCTGATTACCTCCCCCCTTCCCAATCTTCCCTCATTTTTATCATCATACACCCCCTTCTCGCTTCCTTCTCCTTCTACTTTCTTTTCAGATAAGATAGATTTCTATATTCAACTGTGTGTATGTTATTCCCCCTTTGAGTCAATTCTGAGGAAAGGTTCTCCCACTCTCCCTCATTGCCCTCTTCTTCCCCTCTACTATAAAAGCTTTTTCTTGGTTCTGTTACATGAGATAATTTACCCAATCTAAGCCTCTGTAATGCCAAGCAAAGGCAATTTCCAAGGTTCAGATTGCCAGAATAGCAAACCCCACTTATTCAGCAAAACATTCACAGAACAGAGAAAGTCAAAATACAGTGTAACTCATTCATTTACCAAGTAAGTTCTCAATTCAATTGCGAAGTGCCAAGGTCCAAGGTATCCCACACCTGGATGAGTAGTCAATGTAGCCCACTCCTGGGCAGTACATTCATCTAGTCATTTTCCAATGGAAAATAGTTTTCAATCATAAACAAAGTGTCTTCATTTAGTCAATCACAGAGCACAAAAAGGCCAAAGGTTTCCTATCCCTGGACACTACTGAATTACAATGCCATCCATTAACACCAAGCACTTTCTCAAAAGGGGCAGGAGAGCACAAAAGGCCATCCACCCTTAAATTACAACAAGGTTAAGATATCATCTCAACATTGAAAACCCAAGGAAAGGCCCTTCTTTCATCTTTGCTTGAGGCAAGCTCTCAGCAATCTCAGATCCTAGGGAGACAAGGCTCAACAAAGCCATAGCCAGTGTCCTCATCAAGTCACTCTCTGCCTGTAGAACAATCTCAGAACCCCTGAATACATCAGCAAGGCCCTCTTCCAGGATTTCTGCAAACATACTATAAGAAAATCCTCCTTCAGGTATTCTGAACCAACAGCAAGATTCCAGGACCTCTACAACAGCAGCACTGTCCTTCACCAGCAGGTGAATCTGGCAAAACAACATCAAAACAGACAAACAAAATACCGGCATCACAGCCATGCCTCCTCAGTTCTTGGCAGCTCCGGGTGGCAGTTCTCAAAAGTCCTGGGCAGCTCCAACTGGCCCTCGGCAGTCTTTCTCTCAGCAACTCAGGCTCCACAATACTGGATACTGCTCTCCAAAAGTCCTTCTGGCCTTCTCTTGGCTTGGGCCTCTCTCCCAATTCACAACTCCTCCCAGTTCGGCCCTCTCTCTTCATGCCAACAAGTCCATCCCACCAGTGGGATTCACAAGCTCTGGGTTTTAACACTCACCCCCAAAACCAAGCCAATACAGGGGCATCTCCAAATTCCATTACCATTACAGCCTCCCTTTCCCTTTCTCCCAGTACATTCCTCTCATCTCTTAATTTATTTAGATAGCATCCCTCCATATTCAACTCACACCTCTGCGTTGTGTCTACATATACACTCCTTCTACCTACCCTAATAATGAGAAAGCTCTATGAGTTGCAAGTATCATCTTCCATGTAAGAATGTAAACAGTTTAACCCTATTAAGTTCCTTATGATTTCCCTTTCTTGTTTATCTTTTTTACGCTTATCTTTAGTCTTGTATTTGAAAATCAAATTTTCTATTCAGCTCTATTCTTTTCATGAAGAATGCTCCAAAAAAAGGGCAGCTAGGTGGTGAAGTGAATACAGTACCAGCCCTGGAGTCAGGAGGGCCTGAGCTCAAATCTGGCCTCAGGTGCTTAACACTTACTAGCTGTGTGACCTCAGACAAGTCATTTGACCTCAAGTGCCTTACCTCTCCCCTCCAAAAAAGACAAAAAAAAAAAAAAGAAAGAAAAAAAGCTCCAAAGTTCTCTATTTCATTGAAAATCTACTTTCCCCTCTGAAGGATTATGCTTATTTTTTGTTTGTTTTGGTTTTTTGTTTGTTTTGGTCAGGAGATTCTTGGTAGTAGTCTCAGCTTCTTTGTTCTCTGGAATATTATATCCAACTCCTCCAGTCCCTTAATATAGAAGCTGCTAAATCTTGTATTATCATGAATGTGTCTCCATGAAATTTCAATTGTTGATTTATGACTGCTTGCAATATTTTAGTCCTTCACTTGGGAGCTCATGAATTTGGCTATAATATTGCTGGCAGTTTTCATCTTGGGATCTCTTTCAGAAGTTGATTGAAGAATGCTTTCAACTCCTATTTTATTCTCTGCTTCTAGAATATCAGGGCAGTTTCTCTTGATAATTTATTGAATTTATTGAAAGATGATATCTATGCTCTATTTTTCATCATGTCTGTCAGGTAATCCAATAATTTTTAAATAATCTCTCCTGGAACTATTTTCCAGGCCACTTGTTTTTCCAATGAGATATTTCACATTGTCTCTTATTTTGATCATTCTTTTGGTTTGTTTTTATTTCTTCCTGATTTTTCATTAGCTTCTATTTGCTCAATTCTAATTTTTAAGGGATTATTTTCTTCAATGAGCTTTTGGATCCACTTTTCCATTTGACCAGTTCTCCTTTCTAAGGTTTTTAAAATTTTTTTCCTACAGTGATTTTTTTGTGTGTCTTTTTTTCCATTTATTCAATTCAGCTTTTTGAAACATTGGTTTTTTTGTACCTCTTTTACCATGTAGCTTGCTCTGTTTTTTAAGATGTTGCTTTCTTTATGATTTTTGTATCCTCTCCTCACTAAGCTATTGATTAGTTTTTCATAATTTTCTACATAACTCATTTCTCTTGCCAATTATTTCTCTACCTCTCTGACTTGATTTTCTTTCTTTTTATTTTTTTTCGAGGGAAGGCAGGGCAATTGGGGTTAAGTGACTTGCACAAAGTCACATGGCTAGTTGTTTTTTGTGTATGTGTGTCAAGTGTCTGAGGCTGGATTTGAACTCAGGTCCTCCTGACTCCAGGGCTGGTAATCTACTCACTGTGCCACCTAACAATCCCTCTAACTTTATTTTCACAATCATTTCTGAGATTTCCATGGTCTAAAACCAGTTCATATTTTTCTTGGAGACTTTGGATATAGGCTCTTTGATTTAGTTATCTTCTGAGTTTGTGTTTCGATCTTCCTTGTCACCATAGAAACTTTTTATGATCAGATTTTTTTTTTCGTTATTTGCGCATACTCACAGGCTATTTCTTGACTTTCAACTTTTTGTTAAAGTAGGACTCTGCTTCCAGGGCAGAAGGCACACTTTCACAAGCTTCAGAAGTTTTATGCTGTTGTTTTTAGAGATACTTCTAAGAACTCTTAAGTCATCAGTTCTTCCAAGGTGGTATGATCTAAGAAGAGGTATTTTCTACTTTCTTGGCCTGTGCCCTGGTCTTTGAGTGACCACAACCACTCTTTTCTTTCCTGGAACTATGAGGAGGGGCCCCCCACTCCATTGTGGCTGCAAGCTCTTGTGTGCTAGTGCTTCTACTCATTCTGGCACTGACACTCAGAATGGCAACTCAGATCCAACATGGGCAAAGCAAGAGAGTCCTGCCTTAGTGCTAGTAAAGAGATCCTTGTAATTACCTCCTGACCACTTGTTTGATTGTTTTACCACCTGTGGAATGAGACCTTTGGAAGCAGCTACTGCCACTGCTGATTTACCAAGGCCTCTCCTGGTTTGCTAGGGTGTAAAGCCAAGCACAAGCAGCTTTTCAGAGGAATGCTGCTGTGAACAGCTTTCAAGGTTCTGATTACACAGTATAGTGAACACTATTTATTCAATAACAAATCAGAGCAAAACATTCACAGAAAATCAAGGTACAGCATTTACAATGACTTATCACACATAGTTTTCACCACAGGGTCACATAGTTTTCAACAAAGAACAGTCATCTAGTAACTCAATCATTCAATCATCCTTAAGGAGGCAAGGGACACGCGTTAAAAAAACCAAAATATTCCACCCCTGGCTAGTATATTCATTTAGTCAATCACAGAGTCCTTAATTCAGTCACAAAGTACAATCACAGATAAATTACAATTCCATCAGCCATTACCCAACAGAAAATAACACAATTAAGAAGACTGGGCTTCCAACTGTCTGACCATTACAGCCACACCTAGTTAATCACCAGAGAGGGAAGCATCAACATCTGGGTTTTCAAAGGCAGGCGGGGGGGGGGGGGGG
>JAQQSV010011504.1:0-12989 GCA_028646515.1 Pseudochirops corinnae | reverse complement strand
ACTGGAACTTAAGATACACAGGTACTGTGGTAGGGAGATCCATCCTGCCCTACCAGAAAGTCAGAGAGGTAATGGGGGAGGACATAGGAGAGAATAGATTGGGGGAGGGGTTATACAATGAGACGGCTGTTTTGGGGTGGTGAGTAGGGGAAAGATGGGAAGAAAATTTGTAACTCAAAATCTCATGGAAATGAATGATATAAACTAAAATAAATAAAAGTTTAAAAAAAAATCTGGAGAATTCCTTGAAGGATGCTTTCTAGGTTCTTTATTTGATCATGGCTTTCAGGTAGTCTGACAATTTTTAAATCGTCTCTCCTGGATCTATTTTCCAGGTCAGTGGTTGTTTCAAGGAGATATTTCCCATTGCCTTTTATTTTTCATTTGTTTGAATCTGTTTAATAGTATCTTGATTTCTCATAAAGTCAGTCACTTCTATTTGCTCCATTCTAATTCTGAAGGAATTATTCTCTTTAGTGACCTTTTGAAATTCTTTTTCCATCTGGCAAATTTGGCTTTTTAAGGCATTCTTCTCCTCATTGGCTTTTTGAGCCTCTTTTGTCATTTGAGTTAATCTATTTTTTAAGGTGTTATTTTCTTCAGTTAGGTTGTTGACTTTCTTTTCATGATTTTCTTGCATCATTCTCATTTCTCTTCCCAATTTTTCCTCCACTTCTCTTATTTGGTTTTCAAAATCCTTCTTAAGTTCCTCTATGGCCTGTAACCAGTTCATACTTTTCTTGGAAGCTTTTGATTCAGGGTTTCTGACTGTGTTGTCTTTCTCCCATTCCATGCTTTGATCCTTTTTGTCCTCCAAAAAGGAATCTAAAATTGGATTGTTGTGCTTGCTTTGCTTCCTTTGCCTGCTCATGTTGCCAGTCAATTAACTTGATTTTTGATCTCTTTGCCACAGCAGAACTCTGCATCCAGAGGGGAGAGCTTTGTCCCAAATTTCTGGGGTTTTTGCAGCTGCTAGAACTATTAGGAAGCCACCATCTCTACAGCCCCCACCAGCTTTGGCTTACTGTTCACACACCTCAGGACCACCACCTAAGACCACGATGCCGATCCAGGCAGATTAAGGCAAGAGCACTTAGCCTCTGAATGTTTGCTTGACCTCCCTGCAATTTGCAGGCCAGGAGCTCTGAAGCAGCCATGTGGAGGCAGCTGCAGGGCTGCTTCCGCTGCTTCTGGCTCTGGGCTCAGAGGACCAGACCTGTTCCTCTGTCCCCCCCCAGATTCAGCTGCATTCCACTGACCTTTCACTTTGTCTTTGGCTTTTATGGGTTGATAATTCTGGAAACTGCCATAGTGGCTGGTGATCACACACCTCAGGCCATCACCCCACACTGCAATCCAGATCCAGGCCGGTTAAAGCAAGAGTGATGAACTTCTGAATGGTCACTTGGTCACCCTATGATCTGCAGTCCAGCAGCCCTGCAGCTGCCATAAGCCATGGCATCTCAGCTTCTTCTCACTCCAGGGACAGAGGCTGGACTGTGCTCTGCGCTGCCCCCCCCCCCCCCCCCAGTTCCAACAGATTCCACTGACCTCTCACTTTTTCTTCAGCATCTATGGGTTGATATTTCTGGAAACCACCACTGCTGATGGTGCTCCACTGTCCAGAAGTCCACTCTAGCTGCTGCTGGTCAGGGACCACCTTGGGACTAAGGCCGCGGCCTCACATGGAGCTGGGCTCGGCTCTCAGCATGCTCTGATGGACCCTTCCTGCCAGCCTGCCCAGGTGCCTTCAATGGGAGATTTGTTTCTCTCTGTCACTTTGTACATTCTGTAGCTCTAAAATTTGTTTAGAGTCATATTTTTATAGGTATTTGAGGTGGTTATAGGGGAAGCTCATGGAGTTTTCCTGCTTCTATGCCTCCATCTTGACTCTGCCTCCATTCTAATTTTTAAGGAATTATTTTCTTCAGTGAGCTTTTGGACATCCTTTTCCATTTGGCCAACTCTTCTTTTTAAGGCAATCTTCTTCTCATTGACTTTTTCAACCTCTTTTGTCATTTGGATTAGTCTATTTTTTAAGGTGTTATTTTTTTCAGTATTTTTTTCTGTCTCCTTTAGCAAGCTGTTGACTCATTTTTCTTGACTTTTCTTGCATCATTCTCATTTCACTTTGCAGGTTTTCATCTACTTCTGTTACTTAATTTTCAAAATTCTTTTTGAGATCTTCCATGATCTGAAACCAATTCATATTTTTCTTGGAGGCTTTGGATGTAGGGACTTTGACTTTGTTGTCTTATTCCAGCTGTATATTTTGATATTCTTTTGTCATCAAAGTAAGATTTTATTGTCTGAAGTTTTTTTCTGCTGTTTGGTCATTTTCCCACCCAATTACTTAGCTTTTTAACTTTTTATTAAGGTTGGATTCTGCAACCAGTGTGTGTGTGTGTGTGTGTGTGTGTGTGTGTGTGTGTGTGTGTATGTGTGATGTACTATACCAAGCTTCAAGGATTTTATACAGCTGTTGTCAGAGATGCTTTTAGCAACCTGTAATTTTTCAGTTCTTCTAAGGTGGTATGCTCAAAGGGGAGGTGTTTACTCCTCTCCTGGTCTGTGCTCTGGTCTGTGAGTGGCCACAAGCACTTTTTTTTGCCTTGGAACTGTGAGGATTCCCTCTGCACTGCTGTTAAAAGTACTGCCACCCCAGTGCTCCTCCTCATCCCAAGACTGCCACCTAGGACTGCAACCCAGATCCAAGCCAGGCAAAGCAAGAGAATCCTATCTTAACACCAACAAAGACATCCATGCAATTCCTCTATGATCAATCAATCACTTGATTCCTCCACTGTCTATAGGCTGAGAGCTCTGGAAGCAGCTCCTGCTGCCTCCACTGTCCTGAGGTTGGGGTCTGACCAAGCTCCTCTCTCTGCCCTGGGACTGGGATTAGACTGTCCTTTTCTCTCACCCATGTCCCACAGACCTTTCCTACTGACTTTCAACCTTTGGCATTAGTGAGTTGAGAAGTCTGGAAACCACCATAACTGTCAGTGATTCAATCCACTCAGTTCTGCTCTGGCCCCATCTGTACCAGAGTGGCCCACACTGGACTGCGCTCTTCTCTCAGTTTGGTGCAACAGACCTTTTCTGTCAACTTTCCAGGTTGTTTTTGGCTGAAAATTTGTTTCACTCTGTCATTCCCTCTGTTCTCCTACTCTAGAATTTGTTTAGAATAGTTTTTTACAAGTGTTTTGAGGGAGTTGTGAGGATAGTTCAAGCAAGTCTCTGTTTTTATTTTACCCTCTTGGCTCTGCCCCTGTAAATTTTAATGTTTTTGAAATAATTTTTTTATTGATGTCTTCTGCAACATTCATCACCATGGTTATCTTCAATGTCCTTTTCCTTCCCCTCCTGGAGAGCCATCCCTTATAACAAACAATATTTTTTACAGGAAGAAAAAATTGGAACAAATTATAAGTATATTGAAAAAGTTTGAAAACAATGTATGGCACCTGTGGTCCTCCCACCTCCATGAAGTGTGGGTAGGGGATGCTATTTATCATATCTCTTCATTGGAGTCAAGCTTGATATTTGTAGTTTTGTTACATTAAGTTTTGATTTATTTGTATTTGGTTGTTCTTTCCAATTACATTGTTGTTGTTATTATGCACATTTTGGGGGCTTTATTTACTTCTCCTTGTAGTAGATCTTTCTAGCATCTCCCTGTTCATGAGACTTATAATTTCTTATACCTCAATAATACCCTATTGTATTCATGTTTCACAATTTGTTTAACTGATCAATGGGTATCTCTTTTGTTTCCAATTCTTTGCATACACAAAAAGTATTGCTATCAATATTTTGGGGTATATTGGTTTTTTTCCTGTATTTGTATAATTCAAATTGCTTTCCAAAATACTTATAGGATTTCCCAGTGCCACTGATAATGTATGAGTGTGCCTATAAGCCCACAATCCCTCCTACATTGAATATTGACATTTTTGCCAATTTTCAGGGTGTGAAGTGAGCCCTGATAGTCATTTTGTTTTCCATTTCCCTTATTATTAGTGATTTGGAGCATTTTTTCCATGTGGTTGTGAATATTTTGCCATTCTTTTCATTTTAAAACTTAATTCTCTATATAGATGTGAATTATTGGCCTCATTTGTAAGTGACACCACTGGTTCTATAGGACTTATTGACTATTTCACTGAGGCTTCTGCTCAGGAAGCTGTGTAGGAATGTGTAAGGAGGGTGTCACAGAATGGTTAGTGAATAGTTGACATAGCATCTCTTTCCCCTGGGGACTTTATGAAGAGAAGATGCCCCTGTGTGTCTGAGCTGGATGAAAGGGTGTTGTCTGTACATGCAGGAGGATGGATGGTAACCTAGGCACTGTTCTACTTTATCTACCAGAATCTTCAGGAGGATATAGAGATGGCCATGAGAACATGCAGGCCACTGAGAAGTTGAGGGAAGGACATATAGCCAGGAGTTGCCATGTAGTGGAAAGCTATCAGATTTTGTACATGGTTTGAATTCTGGTTTTTCTATTGTTATGTACATGACTTGGGCAAGTTACTTGCAGTCTCATTCTCAGAATCCTTCTTTATAAAACTAGGAGGTTGTACTGATTTCTGTGGCCTCTTCCAAATCCAAACCTATGATGCTGTGACTTAAAGAGTGTCTCTTCTGAAAATGGATTTAAGTTTTGGAAATAGTTAAAAACCTCCTAGCTCCAAGAGTACTAAGTAAAGCAAGGAGCTTTAGCTAGGGGCAAGAGTTTTGATCAGAAAGGTGGTGTTATTGTGAGGTCAAGAGCCTGATTTTCATTAAACAGGTTCAGGAGGATGTTAACAGAATCATGTGATTTTAGGGCTTTTAGCAACCTTAAAAATGGTGGCATCTCACCCCTTCCTTTTACATGTCAGGTACAGAGAAGGGAAGAACTTCTTTTGTGCTTGATGATCTCAGAAATATTCAGGATTTTGTAGCTAGTCAAGGGAGAGTCATATCTGGAACCACAGTCTCTTGACTCCTGGTTGTATGATCATTCCATAACCCTGAAATGGCTCTCTGCCAAGAATTATAGCGAGTGAAAAGCTCATCAGTCCTGTTAACTCTTCATTCCTTCAAATTCTCCTTGTTTTGTCCTATAGTGGCAAGTAAATTGATTCTTAAAAACTTTAAAATATTATTTTATCTTTCCAATTACATATAAAGACAATGTTCAACAATCATTTTTAAAAAAATTTTGAGTTCCGAATTTTTCTCTTTCCCTTCCTCCTTTTCCCCCTCCCCAAGATGACAGGCAGTTGGATATAGTTTATTCTTGTGCTATCGTGTAAACATACTTCCATATTAGTCATGTTGTGAAAGAAGGAACAGAATAAATGGGGGAAAACCTAACAACCCCCCAAGTGAAAATAACGTACTACAATCTGCAGGCAGACTCCACAGTTCTTTCTCTGCATATGGTTAGCATTTTTCATCATAAGTCTTTTTGAATTGTCTTGGATCATTATATCACTGAGAAGAGCTAAGTCTGTTATGGCTAATCACCACACTAAGCAAAAGCAGAAATAATCTAATTATAAGATATAAGGAAGAAAACTACATACTGCTAAAAGGTATCATAGACAATGAAGTATTTCCAATACTAAACACATATGCACCAAGTAGTATAACATCCAAATTCATAGAGGAGAAGTTAAGTGATTTGCAGGAACAAATAGAAAGCAAAACTATACCAATGGAGATCTCACCTCCCTCTCTCAGAACTAGATAAATTTAGCCACAAAATAAATAAGAAGTTAAGGAGGTTAATAGAGTCTTAGAAAAATCAGATATGATACCAAGACAAGATCAAAATGGATGCATGATTTAGATTTAAAGGCTGATACTATAAGCAAACTTGGATAGCAAGGAACAGTTGTCTGTGAGATTTATTGAGAATGGAAGAATTTATGCCCAAGTGTAAAGCCTTGTACAACCAGCTTTCCAGAGGACTGCTGCTGTGAACAGCTTTTCAAGGTTCTGATTACACAGTATAGTGAACTCTCTATTTATTCAGAAACAAACCAAGAGAAAACATTCACAGAAATCAAAATATAGCATTTACAATGTTAAGACATAACCACTTATTACTAAAATGGCCACATAGTTTTCACCAAATTGACCACATAGTTTTCAGCAAAAGATAACATTCATTTAGTAAGTCCTTCATTTAGTAAATCCTGAATTCAATCACCCTTAAGGAGGCAAGCCTCCTTTTAGTACAAAGGTCAAAGTCTTCCACCCCTAGGTCACATTGTATTAATCTTCAATCAAAAAGTCTTCTTAATTGGAGATTAGTTTCCAATCATCCTTAGTTCAATCATCCTGAAAAGGCACAGGATACAAAGAACAGAGTCCTCCCATCCCTAGGCCACAGTGAATCACAAACTTCTCAGTTTGCATTAAATACCCAAGGAGAGGTCTTTTCATCTTGACTTGAAGCAGGCTCTCGGCTTCCATGATTCTTCTTCCGTGGTCCTAGCTCCTGCCTGAATCTATCAATCTGTCACCTGAGTTCAAAGGCAGACAGTTTTCAGTTCTTTTTCCAGCTTTTTGTGCAGTTCCTCATCCAGTGCCCATACCACACTGAAGTTCACAGTGTCTGGTCCACCTCAAGTCCTTCACCATTCCTGTCTCCAGGAAGACAAAGCTTAATAAAGCCATGATAACTTTCATACACATTGCTGGTTCACTCATCAATTCACTTTCTGCCTGTGAAAAGAACATAGACCCAACAATAAGGTCTGAGGAATCAGTACAAATAATTAGTATAGTCCCAGGAACTCTGAAATCATCACCAAGAGCCTCCTCTAGGATTTCTGTAAACATACAACAAGAAAAATCCTCTTTCAGGGCTTCTGAACCAGCAGCAAGGTCCCAGGGCTTCTATAGCAACAGCATCATCCTCTAACAGCAGATGAATCTAACAAAATAACACCAAAACAGACAGAGTACTGACATCAAGCCATGCTTCCTCCCAGTTCTTCTCTCTTCTCATTTCTCAGAAGTTCTCAATTCTCACTTCAGTCCTCAGTTCACATTTCTCTTCTCAGCAACTAGCAGCCCAGCCTCCAGAAGCTCATTTCAAGCAATTTTGACTCTCTAGCTTGGGCTTTTCTTTATATAAGGTATTAGCTCCTCCCTGTTCCTGTCCCTTTCTGTTACATCAGGAAGTCCATCCCACTATGGGATTCACAAGTTCTGGTTCTTAATACTTGGCACAATCCTGAGCTTGGAACAAGGTGCTAAGTATCTGTTTGATTGCAAATACCAGGGGATCTTCAAATTCCATTACTATTACACCAAGCAAGAGACAGAGAGCATTATGAAATGCAAAATGAATGTTTTTGATTACATTAAATTAAAAAAGTTTTTGCACAAATAAAGCCAATAAATTCAAGATTAGAAGGGAAGCAGAAAGTTGGGAAACTATGTTTACATCCAATGTCTCTGAGAAAGGCCTCATTTCTAAAATATAAATATAACTGAGTGAAATGTTTAAGAATACAAGCCATTCACCAATTGATAAATGGTCAAAGTATATGAACAGGCAGTTTTCAAGTAAAAAAATTAAAGCTATCTATAGTTATATGAAAAATGCTCTAAATCAGTTTTGATTTGAGAAATGCAAATCAAAACAACTCCGAGGTGCTACATTACAGTTGTGAGATTGGCTAACATGATGAAACAGGAAAATGATAAATGTTGGAGAAGATGTAGGAAAATTGGAAGACTAATGCATTGTTGGTGGAGTAGTGAACTGATCTAACCTTTGTGGAGAACAATTTGGAACTATGCCCAAAGGGCTATGAAACTGTCCATACTCTTTGACCCAGCAGTATATAAGTCTGTATCCCAAGGAGATCATAAAAATGGAAAAGGGACCTACATGTACAAAAATATTTATAGTAGGTCTTTTGGTTGTGACCAAGAATTGGACATCAAGGGGATGCCCATCAATTGGGGAATGGCTGAACAAGTTTTGGTATATGAATGTAATGGAATACTATTGTTCCAGAAGAAATGATGAGCAGACTTCAGAAAAACCTGTAAAGACTTATGTGAACTAATACTGAGTAAAGTGAGCAGAACCAGGAGAACAATGTACACTGTAAAAGCAACATTGTACAATGACTGACTTTGTTAGACTTACATCTTTTCAGGAATGCAATGATCTAAGACAATTTCAAAAGACTCATGATGGAAAATGCTATCTACAATCAGAGAAAGAAAATCTGAAGTCTGAATGCAGATCGAAGAAAAATATTTTCTTTCTCTTTTTTTTCTTTCTCCTGGTGTTTCCTTTTGGTTTTGATTCTTCTTTACAAGATGACTAATGTTTAGTATGATTGTACATGTATAGTCCATTTCAGAATGTTTACCATCTTAGGGCAGGCTGAGTGGCAGGACGGGGAGAAAATTGTAAAAGTCTTGTAGAAGTCAATGGTGAACATGAAAAATAAAATAATTAATTAAAAATGTCTTTATAAAAATCCCCCAAATACCAGTATAATCTGTGCTAAAGAAACACAAGAGACCTTTCTAAGAAGTTTAGGGGCAATGAAACGGTGTCTGCTGCAACCACTAATATATATTATATATTGTTATAACAGTAATAAACACAGAAAGCAATTTTGATAATATATATAGGCAAAGAGGAAACAACTTTAGAGTTATTGACAAATTCTATTATATTTTATCTCTTGTTCAGTCATTTTTAAGCCATATCTGATTCTTCTTGACCCCATTTGGAGTTTTCTTGGGAAAGATACTGGAGTAGTTTGCCATTTCCTTCTCCACTTCATTTTACAGACGAGAAAACTGAGGCCAACAAGATTAAGTTATTTGCCTTCAGATCTGTTATATCTAGAGAATTTTGGGGATTCAATTAATATTAATTGGAACAGTAAGTAGGATATGTAAGCAATTTCATAAAACCATCAACCTCTTTGTATATTACTAACAAAACCTACAAGAAGAGATGAATTAGAAAAAGAAATTCCATTCAAAGTAGCTACTGAATGTGGGTTGAGTCCTGGGTTCATCTGCAGAGAACTTCCATGGGGATTTGGTGAGACAGCTTTTAAAAGTATGTGATGATGTGTGGTAGAGGGGAGCAAGTGTTTACTTCATAACATATGCATGTATTCATTGACTGTTTGCTTGCTGAGTGGTAAAGGAAAGCCTTTTGATTGGCTGCTGAGCTGGAACTAAGTGTGAATGCACAAGGCACTAAGTGTCCAAATTGCTGTTTTATTTCCTGGTGATAGTTGAGACAATGATTTCTGTGAGAGTCTGAGAGGCTTGAATCCTCCTGGTCTTTGGTAGGGAGAGAAAGTGGGTTGGGTGATTGGGCTAAGGGGCATGGAGCCATCTGGGAAACGATCAAGGGCAGAGGAGTTTTTGCCTGGTTCCCAAATGGGAACCTGTGTTGGAGGTCTTTTCTATAGGAGAAGTAATTTGTATTCTCTATATATTCTATATACAGCAGCAGTTTGGATGGAATGCTCTTGGAGAAGAAACTATCCTGTTTGCCAGGAAGATGACTAATATGTGATAGAGAACCTGTCCTTTGTTCTTCCTGGACTCATTTCATTCATTCATTCATTTGATTCATTTAATATGAACAAAACCATGGGTTATGTTTCACCACTCAGAGGTGTCTCCATCTTCAAGAAGATTACAATATAGCTGAGGAGATAGGATTTGAACACAAGTTATTGAAATAATAGGTAAGATTTGTTAGGAGACATAATAATAGTGACAGCTCCAATTTCTATAGAACATTCCCCAAGCTGACCCACCAGGCAGGGTGTGTAAGACTGATCCCTCCTATTGTTACAGAGTCAGTTAATCAATAAACATTTATTAAGCACCTACTGGGGGCCAGATACCGTGCTAATTGATGGGAATACAAACAAGATAAAATACAGGCCCTGATCTCCAGGAGCTCACAGTCTAACAGGTAACAGAGAGTGTAGAACTATGTACCAATAAGCTATATACAGCACAAATTGGAACTAAGAGGGAGAAGGAAAATCTTCCTATAAAAGGTAGAGTACTACCTGGGATTTGTAGGAAGCCAAGGAAACCAGAAGGCAGAGATGAGAAGGGAGAGCCTTCTGTGCATGAAGGACAGTCACTCAAAGTGTCTGGAATCAGGAGAAGGAATTCCTTGTTGAGGAACAGCACTTGATCAAGGAGTGTGGAAGTGGGAGGGAGACATGAAGTTATGTGTAGAGAATGGAAAGGTCAGGAGAAGCAGATTGTGAAGGACTTTAAAAGTCAAACAGGACTTTGTATATAATCCTCGAGGTGATGGGCAGTCAATGAAGTTTTTTGGATGTGTGTGCGTGTGTGTGACATGCTCTGTCCTCTACTTTAGGTGGATCACTGTGACAATTGAGCGGAGGGTGGACTGGACTGAGAAGAAAATTTACAAACAAATCAACCATCAGGATCGGATCTTGGGATGGGGCTCTATAGAAACTGAGCTGACCTATGAATCTAATCCCCTTCTCTTCCCTAGAGTCTGAGGTGGTACAAAGTAGAAGGGGGTGTGTGTGTGTGTTTGTGTGTGTGTGTGTGTGTGTGTGTGTATGTGTGTGTACGTGTGTGTGTGTGAAGATTATGTTCCTCATATTGGGACAGCATGTTAGAGTGGTTATACCTTTTGATGTAAACATTTCCTTACGAAAAATAATTGAACTGTTAGTGGCTAAACGAAATTGGCACTCAAGGGACCCCTATATACTTAGAGAAAGAATACCAAATTCCAACCCTTTGCAGCCACTTGCAGATACCCTAGATATCCCTAACCCTCTTAAGGGTACTGGAGAACACTGGGGGAGAGCTGAAATGTATCATACCTGGTCTTTGGGCTGTGAGGGTCAGGGTAGTCTGTGTTATATCTAAATGACTTCAACTCCCCAGGTTCTACCTGTAGCTTCAGGACTTTTTCAAAACCATCCCCCATATTCATGTCTCTCTCTTTGTCTCTCCATCTGTCTCTGTTACTCTATCTATCTGTCCCTGTCTCTCTCTTTCTCTCTCTGCCAGACCAAAAATTTCTTGGTTTGTTTCCCCAGGAACAAACTTTCTATCTGAGATTTTGGGCAGAATATGGGAAGACTTTAGAAGAATTGAACTAAACTAGGAATGCTGGATAACTTCTTTTTGCTTCCATTTGTGTGAAGGAGCTGGGTAACTGAGACTGCAGACAACACTTGAATTGGTTGGGGAAGGACAGGGATTTCTAAGAAATTTCCCTCCACGGATACCAGGAGTGCTCACTTTACCCTCTGTCCAAGGTCCTCCCCTCCCAGCAGTTCCTTCAGTAAAGACAGCAGGTTTCATGCTCTGGTTTCATAGTTTAGATTTGTGAAAATATACCTTTTATAATTTCTTTTAAGGAATATTTTAAAGAATGACTCCTATAGGTTTGCATCTTAATGACTCTCAAAAAAGAAGGAAGGAATATGTTTTATTACATATTTATTTTATCTGGAAGAAAGATAAATGGAATGAGATCATAGCTCTGATATGAACCTGGGGTTGATTGGGCCACTGGGTTCAACCCAGACCTTCCCTTTCCCTGGGCCCACCCACCCTCCTGTACCACATTGAGCCCAGGGATGGGGGCAGAGACTTAAAGCCACCACCAGAATAATGCAGGCTGGGCATACTAGGGGATGAGGGACATGTCCTCCTGTTCTGCAGGTTAAACTGCAGAGAGAGAATCATTTGACACCTCAACAGGACCTGGTCTCCTTGCAGTGCCTCACACACGTTACTCCATCTCCCCTTCTCTGGCTCTGCACTGGGCTCCCCCCATGCCTAGAATGCTGTGCTCTCTCCCCTGCCTCCCTTCTGGACACGCTTCAGATCCCAGCTCTGCACGAGGACCTCCCTGCTCTTCCCTATTCCTCACCCTCCCAGGTTACTTTGACAAGGGCTTTCTCTGTCCTGTATTCCTCTAGATATTTGTATGTTGTTTCCCCCATTCAAATGTATTCCCCTTAAGGGCAGAGACTGTGGTTTTGTTGATTATTTTGACTTCCATTGTGTCTCCAGGGCTTAGTGCACTGCCTGACACATAAGACCTGCTTAGTAAATGCTTGTTGAAAATCATTCCCCAATTGATAAATGGTTAAAGGATATGGACAAGCTGTTGTCTCTGCTGAGGCTGTTGTCTCTGCTTTGTCTGTTGACTCTGGGCCTAATGTGGAATTCTGTCCAGCTGCAAAGTTAATTTGTTAATTTTGAGGTACATGAATTTTCCCCATCTTGAAGTGAGGAGGGAAAGGCATCTGGGCAGTGACCAGTTTTATTTTTATTTTTATTTTTATTTTATTTTTTCAGCCAAATAAAAACAGTTTATTAAAAGTTTGCCATATTGGGTACACTCTTTTTTTTTTGATGTGCTCTTTATTTTTTTAAATTAATTAATTAATTTTGAGTTACAAATTTTCTCCCCATCTTTCCCCCACCCCCAACCCCAAAACAGCCATCCCATTGTATAACCCCTTCCCCAATCTGTTCTCTCCTATATCCTCCCCCATCACCCCTCTGACTTTCCAGTAGGTCAAGATGGATCTTCCTACCCCAGTGCCTCTATATCTTAATTCCCAGTTGCATGTAGTTAATAATAATAATAATAATAATAATAATAATAATAATATATACAATATATATTTTTAACATTTGATTATAGGACTTTAAATTCTAGATTCTTTCCCTTCCTCCCTTGTCACCCACCCCAACTGGATATACAAGCAATTTGATACAGGCTGTACATATGTAGTTATGTGGAACATCTTCACAGTGGACATATTGTGAGAGACTGATTATATGTCCCTCCTTCCTATCCTGCCCCCACCTTGTTCTATTCTCTACCCTGTCCTTGTCCCTTTACAGAAATGTGTGCTTCCAGCAACCCTCCCCCCCTACCATGCCTTCCCCTCCAAAATCCTCCTTTA
>JAQQSV010011503.1:0-12989 GCA_028646515.1 Pseudochirops corinnae | reverse complement strand
ATAAAACAATCTCAGAAGAAAGGTGCTAGCTGCTGGGAGGTTAGGCGGAGTCAGAAAAAACTAGGAAAGACCTCCTGCAAAAGGGATTTGAGATGAGTCTTGAAGGAAGCTAGGTAAGCCAATGGGAAGAGGAAAGGAAGGAAAATATTCCAGGAACTTTGGACAACAAGCCAGTGAAAAGGCAGTCTGGCAATAAAGTGTCATGTGTAAGGAATAACAAGGCCAGTGTAGATGGATCATAAAGTAGCTAGATTGGAGTAAAATATAAGAAGCCTACAAAGGTAGAAAGGGGTCAGGTTGTGAAGGGATTTGAATGCCAAATGGGGTATTTTATATTTGATCCTAGAGGGGTGTGTGTGTGTGTTTTGGGGAGGTGACATGGTAAGACCTGAGCTTTAGGTTGATTGATTGGACCACGGATTATAGTGGGGAGAAACTTGAGGCAGGAAGGTCACCCAGAAGGCTACTATAAAAGTCCAGAGGTGAGGGAATGAGGGCTTACATCAGATTGTTGAGGAACAACAACAAAATCAGAGTAGTAGCTGTGTGGGTGGGGAAAAGGGGACAGATGCAAGAGGTGAAAAGATAGAAATGCTGAGATTTGACAACAGATCAGAAATATGGAGTGAATGTTAGTCAGGAGTTAAGGATAACATGGAGGTTTTGAGCTTAGGTCACTGAGAGGGTGGTGATATCTTGTTAATAGTGGGAAAACTGGGAGGAGGAGAAAGTATGAGACAGGGAGGGGGGTGGGGAAGAGAATGAGTTCTGTTTGGGACATACGTATTTGTACACATCTTTGTATTTCCACGTTGTCTTCTCTGTTAGAATGTAAGCTCCTATGCCTAGTAGGTTCCAGGCACATAATAGACGCTAAATGACTACTTGCTAATCGACTGATTGTTCCATGCTTTAATCCACATGATTGATTAAGATGTTCAATAGTAAAGACCAAAGCAAAGTCACCGGGTTCATTTCACTCTTTCCAAATCGACATTGAGACAGTAATGACCACTCTTAAAGTCCAGCTGTTCAACCAACCCTGAATCCACCTAATTATTATGATCTACCTCACATCTCTCCACATTTTCCAGAAAGCTATCTTGGGAGATTTTGTCAAGGGCTTACCTTAAGATACTTCTATTCTAGCCTCTCATGGCCAATACAGCTCCAAATTCATTCTACTGAAAATGTGTTGGTAAAAGCCCAAAATCTTTTTTTGCAAAAGTTGAGAGACTGATGTATATTAACAAATACAAAAATTAGGATTTTTTTGCTACAAAATTTTACTTGGATCTACAAAGAAAATTGTTGCTACCATGAAGAAATCCCTTGAGTGGTGAGTAGCTACCTGAGATTTTCTGCTCTCCACCATGAATGAATAAAACAAGTTCAGTACAAATGCATTATGTGCCCAGGTCACATAATAAATGCCATGTTATTTATCTTCATATCTTTTTATGTTCCCTTCAGTTTGGGGGCTCTTCATGTGTAGGGATGATGCTTTCTCACAATAGGCAGGTCCTTTGATGATGATAACTGTGTCCTTCCTTCATGGCCTCTCTCTCCAGTGGATAAAACAGGGCTTCTTCATAGACAGGGTTTTCAACTAGAAACTAGAATGAGTTGATCCTTACTTAGAAGAAGGGTCAAGTTTAGAGTCAGATCTTACTTAATGGTGTGCTAGTAAATATTTAACAACAGGATATCAAAAAAAAAATTCAAATGCTTGCAGAACACACTTTTAAATTTCATGTGCATTATTATTTTCTCCATCATTTTCTTAAGTCTAGATAATCCACAAAGTAAGAAATAAAACCCTGATTTGCAGTATTTGGTGATTTCTGAGGTGTAAATGCTCACAGTGAAATGTTAACTATCTACTCATGCTGTTTGAAGGGACTCTAGCACACCCCTGATCTTACTGCCACACTTCAAACACTCTTCCCACTCTTTTCCAGGCAATCCTAACCAGTGAACTTCATAGACTACTCACACTCCATGTCTGCTTCAGAAACCAGTCTTTGCACAGTTTGTAACAATTATATCTTTCATTAATTCTCTATTTAAAGCATTTACTAAAATTCTTTATTAAAAAGCCCTTTTGTTGAATTTATGATGTCACTTTTGCATTAAAAAATGAAAAATCATGGAGTATTTTTCCCAATTGATCCCATTTAGAAGAAATTACCTATTTTTAAAAAATCTGGATTTGCTAATTTTTACTTAATGAATCATTTTTGATGTGCTAATTGCTTTCATGAATTGAAGAGTGGATGTAGGGCATTAGAGGAAGTTGCCATCCACAATGTGGTGACAGGAGCACTTGATATGGAACAAAAACAAACCCAGAGTTCAAATTCCAGCTCTCTTTCTTACTAACTCCGTGTTATCCAATAACTCATTTGGCCTTCCTGTGAAAGGAGGGGGTTAGACAAGATCATCCCTGTCTAATGTCCTTTTAAGATGTAAATCCTATGTTCTTTTGGTCCATCCCTAAGCTGGAAGAATGTCCTTCCTTAATTCAGACACCTTGTAGTTAGATATTCTTTGTCTACTCATGGCCATCATCTCCATCCTAAGGAGCATATTTCATATTTGTTCAGAGGCGCCTGCCTTCATAACAAACTGCAAGAACAGAGTGATCACTCTTCACCTGTGGTGGGTTTTTTTTTTTAATGCTTCAGACACTTCTGAAATATAATGAGAACAGGGATTTGTCTGCCCTGATTTAATTACTACAATCCAGATAACACTGTCAATCAATTTCTCTCCTTGTGACTCTCGGCAGGGCGAAAAATACCTTCATTATGAAGACTGATCATTAGTGAATGTGAGGCTGGACAAATGATGAAGATGAGTTGTTGGGTCTGGCAGCGAATTGGCCCACCAATGTCCCCAAGTGAATTCTACTAAGTCCCAGGTCTCCTGGGGGGAAGCTCTGAGCAGCAAAGTTCTGTGTCAGGCTGTGTGGAAAGACTTTGAAAACTGCACATCTGGGCTACAGATCATGAAGATAACTCCACCACGGCAATATCAACCACTGCCTAGTGCCCAAGACAAGCACATCTCCAGGTATCATATTTTTATACCAATTTTCATATGACAGGTCTCTCCCTTCTGATAAAATCCTGTTCAGAAGCCCTCCCTTGGATGCCTTTCCTGGTTAATCAGCTCCAATTGCCCTGTAAACTCAGCCAGCATTCCCTGTGCCCTCTATTAGTAACCTGGGCTATGTTTTGAGATTTAGTTAGCTCCCATATTCCCTGTGTGTGTTTCTCTCTTCTCCCAAGAAGCCTCCTAGCAAAGCTTCCAAGGTGTGATAGAAGCTTAATAAACATCTTTGGATTTGTTTTTATCTCTGATTGGAGAAATAGGCAAGACAGGTAAAGGAAAAACAACTGAAGTTTTTTTTAAAAAAGAAACAGCAAACATTTCTTTCTCCCTCTAACCTACCCCACACACCCCACACCCCCAACATACCACACAAAAGAATTTTTACTTAGAATTCATTATTTCAATGGAATATCATCTCCTTATGATGCATTCCCTCCACTGGTGCAAATTGCCTTGCCTTCCCATCCCACACAATTCTTGTCCATGTCAATGCATAAATCCTTTCTAGAAAAACAACACAATACATTAGCATGACAGAAAACTTCTTCTGGGTCTTTTAGTATTTTGCGGATCCCAGTACAGCACCCAGGCCATCTTGGCCATCCTTTGTTTTTGACGTATGACTGGCCCACCTCCTTTTCTAAACATAAGCTATCCAGAGTCAGGAGATAGAGAGGAATTTGCACAATTTCTCCTGAGCTAGTCCTTATTGCCTATTTATACTTACAATGCATCTTTCATTGTCCTTTGGGTCATCTGTAATTTTGGTTTTTCATGGTGTTCTTAGTCTCAGTCATATTCACTAGAAGAATATTTGTGTAAAAAGATAGGATTTTCTGGTGGGGAAAACTTGTGAAACCATGGAAAGTGTTATATAATTTTTCAAATACAACTGAGTCCAGTCACATACTCTGATTCAGTTCTGAGACCAATGAATGGTCTATTTACTTTTTTCTATTTTTGCTTTGGTGATGTAGTGGACTTGAAGTCAGGATGATCTGATCCAAATCCTGCCTCAGATATTCAATATCTGTGTCAGCCCTGGGCAAGTCATAACTCCTCTCAGTCTCAGTTTTCTCATATATAAAATGGGGGTAATAATAGCATTTATCTCACAGGGTTTTTGCAAGGCTGGAATGTGATCATATACATAAATGATTTTGCAAACCTAAAATGCTATGTAAATGTCAGGTATTTTTGTTGTTGTTCTCTCACTCTCTCTCTCTCTCTCTCTCTCTCTCTCTCTCTCTCTCTATCTCCTCTCTCCTCTCTTTTCCTGAGCTCCAATGTTGTATAATATAATAAGTCCCGGATTTGCATCCATATTGCTTTGCAGGAAACAGATACTTTATAAATGTTGCTGAATTTTTTTATTATATCCCATGATAATGAAGAGTGATGTTATATTAGAAATAATTGACAGTTATTGAGTGCTTGAAAATTTGCAAAGTATGTTACATACATCCTGTCATTGGAGCCTCACAATGACCTAGCCAAACAGGTGATCAAAATACGGTTTTCTCCATTTTCTATAGATAAAGAGACATGAACTAAGTGGGGTTAAGTAGCTTATTCAATGCAACCTGCCCCTCCCTTCACCCTCTTTCCTATTGACCAGTTATCTTAGAACTGTCTACTTTTATCCTATAACTGAACTATGGCCCAGTTCCCTACTCCATTGCAAAACTTGTTTGTGTCTGAAAGGCTCTGGCAAAGAAATAGTCTCTGTACTTGGTAAGTGTAATGGGAATGTGAGTTTGACGATCTTCCCTATCCATTAATAGGCCGAATATAATTACATGGAGCCTGTGGTGGGAGGAGCTTGCTGAACAGGTGGAGTAGAGCCCAGAGGAAGCTGGGAACCAGAGCAGTTAGTGTGGTAGGAGAGAGAGGAAGCAGACAAGGAGACAGCTAGGCTTGTGAGTGTTTGTGGGAAGCCTTTGGGATAGTATTGCTCTCTGCAGTGTTATTGTGTATAGATTACTTTCTTGCTGTGGCAAATTTGACTTTCTGGTGCTGGGATTTGGCTTTCTGGTGTCTGAATAAATGTTTTACTTCTGTCTTCTATATGGAGAGTCTGTCCTATTTTGTGGTTCATAATTATGCTGGCATATTCACCAATGTTGGCGCTGTGAATATTGCATTGGCACTAAAGTGAGCTACTCAGTCCTAACCTATCCCCAAGGATCCTCATATTGAGGCTTTGGGCCAATGGAAAAGTTAGTAAGTTATCATCCTTGTTTGGTCACTAGTTGACTTTTAAATCATTGTTGCCGTCATTGTCATTGTCACCATCATCATCCTTACCTTCTCAAGCCTTCCGCAGCTCCCTCACCTCACATCTTCTTTATTCTAATGAAGAAAAATGAGGCCATTTGCTGAAAGTGCCCTCTTCTCCCTTTTTCTTCATGTTACATCACTTTGACATCATTACCCACTATAACCTCCTCCTCTGCGGGCTCTGATGAAGTGATGGCCTCCCTCTCTTATAAGGACAAGCCCGTGCCATGCACCCTGGATCCCATCCCCTCCATTCCCAGCAGATTCTACCTCCCCTCTTCTGTTCCTCCTCTGATTCCTATAACACATCCATGTCTCTCCCATCCTTAGAAAATCCTCGTTAGACTCTATGTTCCCCACAAACTGCTGACTTATATCTCTCCTTCCCTCTTAGCTAAAATCCTTTTTAAAATGTGCACTGGGTTCCCACTTCCTCCCCTCTCATTCTCTTCTAAATCCTCTCACCTGACTTCTGACCTCATCATTCAACAGAAACATTTTACAGCTTCAAACTTAAACTCTCTCCAGAGTCACCAATGATCACTCAATTGCCAAATTGAATGACCATTTCCTAATCCTCACCTTTCCCAACCTTTCTCCAGCAGTTTACATTGTTGATTATTTTCTCCTGATTATTTTCTCCTCTCTGGGTTTTCATCACTCTACTTTCTCTTGTTTCTCCTCAGAATCTAGAGGTAGATTTTCATCCCTACGGATGGATGAATAGTTTCATCCAACTAACTTGGGTACTCTCCTCAAACTGTGATGTAGGCCCTTTTCTCTTTTCCCTCTACACTTCTATCCTTAGTAATCTCATCAGGGCCCAAGAATTAATTATAATATTTATACATATCTCTATGTCTAGCCCCAGTCACTCTCTTTAGTGACAATTCCATATCTTAAAATATCTATAGGATATTTCAAACTGGATGTTATGTAGACATCTCAAGCTCAATCATCAAAACCAGAACTCAGTTTCTAAACCACCCTCATCCTTCTTCCCTGCTTTCCTACTATCACTAAAGGTACCACCATGCTTCCAGTTAGGTTTGCAACCTAGCTCTAGACTTCATTACCTCTAGCCTAGTCTACTGTAATAGCCTTCTAACTTGTCTTCCTACTGTGCTTTCCAACAATCTAAACCACCCTCCACAGAGCTGATGAAATGTTCTTCCCAAAGTATACTTAATAAACTCTACTAGCTCTCTACTACCTCTAAGATAAAATGTAAACTCTTCTTTGGCTTGTAAAATTCTTCATAACCTGGTCTTTTCCCATCTTTTCAATTTCATCACACGTTACATACATGCTTTTTGGTCTAATAATACTGACTTATTTGTCATTGTTCATATACCACACTCTATCTCCTATCTCAGTGCATTTGACCTGGCTGATGCCCATACCTAGATTTCTCTCCCTCCTTACCTCTACGTCGTAGAATCCTCAGTCCCAACTTATCCCCAGGAATGCCCATATGGACCAACAGAAAAGTTAGTGAATTATTATCCTAGCTTGGTCACTAATTGGCTTAAAGTATAATCACTCTTTTCATGATAAGCATCACCATTACCACCATCCTCATCATCACCTTCTCAAGCCTCCCACAGCACACTCAACTCACCTCCCATCTTCTTAGCCTCAGGATCACAGCTCATACTCCAATAACAAAAATGAGGATTGCTTCAAGACTTGGTTCAAATGTTATCTTTTGTAGGAGACTTTTCCTGATCCCATCTCCCTTAACTCTTAGTCCTATATCTTCCCCTCGAAGGCTCCTTTCCACTTACTCTGTATGTATCTTGTAATTACCTATTCACGTACAGGTTGCCTCCCTCATTAGAATGGAAGCACCTTGAAGGAAGTCAGTGTTTTTTATTAATTTGTATCCCCAGTACTTAACACAGTGGCTGGCACATAACAGGCTTTAATACATTATTGGTGATTAAGTGATAGCACTTCACATTTCTATGGCACTTTAGAATTCACAAAGAATTTTCTTCACGACAATGCCATGGGGTAGTTAGTGCAGCTATAATAAATGTCTCCATTTTACAGAATGAGAAGCAGGCAAGAAGTAGGCTAAGGATTGTGCCCACACCAATAATGTATCTCAAAGCTAGGATTAAAACTGAGGCTCCTGATTTCTAGGTTAGCGCCCTTTTCAGATGCTCCCCTTTTTCTTTGGGCTGGAGGGTTCTTTAGGGATCATCTTTTTCTTTCTTTTCTTTTCTTTTCTTTTCTTTTCTTTTCTTTTCTTTTCTTTTCTTTTCTTTTCTTTTTTTTTCTTTTTGGAGGAAGGTAGGGCAATTGGGGTTAAGTAACTTGCCCAAGGTCACACAGCTAGTTTTGTGTTAAGTGTCTGAGGTCGGATTTGAAGTCAGGTTCTCCTGATACCAGGGCCAGTGGATGCTTCATTCACTGTGCCACCTAGCTGCCCTGGGGGGAGGGTCGGGTCATCTTTTTCAATCTTCTTAATTTGTAGATGAGGAAATTGAGGCCCAGGGAGAGAAAGTGACTTGCCTAAAGTCATACAGCAGTAAATGATATTCTTAAGTTGGCCCTCAGGACCAGAGAATCTCTGTCTTGCTCTCACAGTGCTGGTTGCCAGTCTTACTTCTCAGGGACAGATCCAGGCAGCACACAGGGTACAATCTCAGCAGGAAACCTGCCCAGGCACGTGGACTGGAAGAAGGCAGCTAAGTCAGGAACCAAGCAGACCCTCACTGGTGTACAGAGAAAAATGTGCTTCTTTTTTTTTTAAACTTGATATTCTAGGGAAAATTTGCTTTTTGGCATCAGTTTGGGTGGAATGCCTATGGGAATTCTGGGTTTTCTGTTTCCATCCCTGCCCTATGACTTGTGTAGGAGGAGAAGAGAGGGAATGCTTCTATCAGAATTTTCAGTGACTTCCATGGGGGTCTTTGTACTTCTCTTTAAACAAAGAAGCAGTGTGTTTCTAGAATGGGGGTGTCTATCCTGATCCCAGAGAACCACAGCCCAGGCTGTAAAAACCCTTACCCCTAAATCTTCAAGAATCTAGTCCTATTACTGCCTCCATCACCTTGAACAGTTGTTTCCTCTGGGAAAGCCCATATATCTCCTTGTAAAAAAAAAAAACGCATTTTTTTTCTTCCTTCCCCCAAGTGGGTTGATTTGGAAACCTACAGAAGAAATGAACAAAATGGGACTGGTTAGAGACCCTAATCCTGAAACCCCAGGTGACGTGGAGTTTACTGGCACAGAACTGGGTATCTCAGTAACAGCTAGGCCTCACCAGTGCTAATGATCTCAAATACCTTCCTGGTTAGCTCATTATAGCTAGGGAGCCTCCACTTCCTATGGCAGTGTGGCGAGTGGTGGAAAGAGCAGTGGACTGGGTACCACGAGACCTGGGTCCAAATCAAGACTATAACATGGACTATGTGACCTTGGGTTAGAGACTTGACTTCTGAGCCCGAGTCTCCTCCATAAAACTGGGATAATACTGATTGTACGTCCCAATCGCACAGGATAATTATGGGGAAAGTTCTTTGGAAAACTTAAGGCCCATAGAAATGGGAACTATTTTTATTTTCAGTTTATTGTTTATTATCTTTTATTTATTGTTATATTATTAAAAACTGAGTAAGGAGAGAGGCTCTTTCTCAGGGGAGGCTGACAGAGGCTTGCTGAGAGTCGCCTATAAGTCCAAGAGCATCTGTGATTGCTTTGGGAAGATTTGGAGTCCCAAAAAAAGACAAGAATCACAAGTTCCTGCTAGATATTTCAACCAGGAAAAAAACATATGTCAGAGATTTAAATTCAGAATCTTCTTGAAAGAAAAAAGAGGATTAGAGACAGTTTTTATCCTTCTTTCATTTGCTCCTCAGCCATCTCTAACAGAACCTCAGAGTTTTACAAGCCAGGCTCCAGTAACTTTAGGTTATATAATTCAGAGATCTTAGAATCATTTGACTTAACAGAACAAAATGCAGCCTGAAAGACAAAACGTACCCTTTCCAATAAGGCGTCATCCTTACAGAAGTTAAGATTATATATTTCTTTGATAGATGTAAACACAAAGAGAGCTTTGTCTAATAATCCCCTGATTATCACTACCAAGTGAGGCCTACAACAGAGAAGTCCATGCTTCCTAGGGTCATGGAAGGTTCTTTCCTGCACCAAGTCCCCATGGAAGGAGGAGGTCTTACAAATGGTCTAGTCTTCCAGACACTTCTGTTTGCAAAGGACGCTGTGCTGAGGACACTGAGCCCAGGATCACTACAGGACCTCTTTGATGTGATTTGTAGTAATTCAAAAGAGATTGCCCTTGATACCCACCCAGCAAAAAAGCAAGTGTGTGAAGAATGGATATTTTCAAAATTATGCACTTGGATAGCAATCCCACTGAGTTACTTCATAATGGAGAGAGAAAGACAGAAAGAGAGAGAGAGAGAGAGAGAGAGAGAGAGAGAGAGAGAGAATACACTTATACCTAAGTACATATACAATTTGTAGAGTTTGAGGTGAACCCAAGTTGAGGATTGTTACTTGTATTTTCCTTATTTTTTGTAATCTGGAGCATTTTTTCATGAGTTTGTGAATACATTGTAGTTCTTCTTCTGAGACCTGTTTGCTCATATTCTTTGACCACTTCTCTATTGGGAAGTGGCTGTAGATCAGTGGTTCTCAACCTTCCTAATGCCGCGACTCTTTAATACTCATATGTGGGCATATCTGCATGTGGGTGGACCTGCCTAGAGATGGATAGAGGAGCGGTGTCTCTGTTCCTAAGACCATTGGAAATATGTGTTTTCTGATGGTCTTCGGCGACCCCTGTGAAAGGGTCATTTGACCTCCAAAGAGGTCATGACCCACTGGTTGAGAATCACTGCTCTAGATAGATAGAAAGATAGATAGATAGATAGATGGATGGATAGATAGACAGATAGATAGATAGATAGATAGATAGAGATATAGCTCTATATATGTAGATAAAGAGATATCTTTATATCTCTATATAGATATAGCTATGTATATAGCTATCTGTATCTATATAAATATCTATATAGCTAGCTTTATCTATAGATATAGCTATAGTTTATTTCTATATAGGTATAGCCATGGTGACACAGAGACAGAAAAAAGTGTGTATGTCTTAGATATCAAACCTTATCAGAGGAATTTGATACAAAGATAGTTTTTCTCTCATTTGACCTCAATGACTCTCATTTCTTACTTTGTCTGGGTAAAAACTTTTCTGTTTCAAGTAATCGGAGTTATCTTTTTTATCTTTTGTAATTGCTTCTATTGTATTTGGCTAAGAATACATCTACCTAGAACTGTGAGAGGTATATAATGTATTTCTTTTCTAATTTTTTAATAGTATGATCTTAAATATTAAGGCCAGGTGTCCCTTTAGAATGTATCATGGAATATAGTGTAAGGGGTTGGTGCCTAATTTCTTCCAGGTTTTTTCATTTTCCTAGCAGGTTTTGATCAAATGAGGAGCTTTTCCCTGGGTAATTTATACTTCCCACTTTATCAAACACTGGATTATTGAGTCCCATTGTTTCTGATTCCCTCTTGTCTAGTTTCTTCCATTGATCTACCCATTTTTTTAAACAATTCAGGATAATTTTTATGACTGCCATATTATAATAAAGTTTGAGGTCTGGAAGTAAGTCCAGATTACAGTATTCTCTACTTGCCCCTACTTTGTTTCATCATTTCCTTCAATGTTCTTTTCAATATTCTTGATATTTTGTTTTCTCCATTGAATTTTGTTACTTTTTTCAAGTTCTATAAAGTTTCTTTCTTCAAGAAACTTATGTTATCTTGAGGGAAACAACAGGGACTCAGATAATACATAGAAACCAAATTCAAAGCCATTTCAAGGGGAGGATGATAATAAAAGGGCAATGAGGAAAGGCCTCCCTTAGGAGCTAGCACTTGAGCTGAACCTTGAAGGAGGCTAGAGATTTTAAGAGGCCAAGGTGAGAAGAGAGGGCATTCCAGGCATGGGGAGTACATCCTGCAAAGGAATGGATGTGGAAAGGAATGACAAGTACAAAGATTTTTTTCAGTTTTAATCTTGCCTTCCATGCACAATCACCTGGTAGTGCAGTAGACGGAGTGCTGGGCCTGGAGTCAGGAAGTCTTGAGCTCAAATTTGACCACTGGTCATTATTAACTGCGTAACTCTGGACAAGTTTCTTAACCTATGTTTGCCTCAGTTTCCTCAACTGCGTAATGGGGGTGACAGTAGCACCTACTTCTCAGAATTATTTTGAAGATCAAATGAGATAATATTTGAAAAGCATTTAGTGCAGTGCCTGATACATAGCAGGTATTATATACGTGCTTGTCCCCTGTCCTCTCTGCTGCGTCCCAGTCTCTTTTACTGCCTCCAATTCCTCCTCTTGATCCTGATAGGCGGGTGCACCCTCTCTCTGTGCTCTCTCCTCGGTGATATTACTCGCAAAGCTTCAGTGGTCACCTCTATGTAGCCAATTTCCACATCTAGAACCCTTTTCCTCAGCAGTCTAGTCCTAAATGTGTATCTGTCTGTTGTTTAAAAAGACTTCCAGGGAGCCAAGATAGTGATGTAGGATCAGCAAGGTATTGCAGCTCTCACATAGCCACCCCAAAATACCCATAAAATATGACTCTAAACTAATTCTAGAACTCCAAAACGCACACAAGTATACTTTCCACTAAAGTCAGCTCAGCTACGAGGAACCATATCAGCCCTGGGAACCGAAACCAGCCTGGCCTGAAGCCTCGGCTGTGTTCCAGGGGCAGCTGGACGAGAGGAGCCAAGCCCCAGCTGGAGCTTCAGGTGAGCAGATTGGCGGCAGCTGCGGCAGTGTCCAGAACTGGGTCAGTGGGACTTGCAAGGTCGTGGGAGAAAAGTGGTCCTGCCAAACTGCCTCCAGGGCTAAGAAGCAGAAAGCAGAGGTCCTGCACCTGCCTCTGCATTGCAGCTTCAGAGCTCCCGGCCTGCAGACTGCAGGGGGTCCAAGCGATCGTTCAGAGGCCAAATGCTCTCGCGTTGAGCAGCCTGTATCTGGATCGCGGTCTTGGGCTTTGGTCCTGTGGTTCTTTTTCCTTCAGTGAGCCAGAAGTGGAGGAAGGACCCAGCAACTTCCTAAGACCTCTGGCAGCTGGGAGGACCCCAGTGATTTGGGACAGAGCTTTCCCCTCTGGAAACAGAGCTCCACAGAGATTAAAAAAAAAAAATCACTGACTGACCAACCATGAATAAGAATAAACATAAGAAGCAAAGTAAGAACAGCAACCAAACCCTAGATTCCTTCTTTGGGGAAAAGAAGGACCAAGGCAGAGAGCTGCAGGAGGCCAGCTAAGCTAGAGCTCCCCCACCAAAAGCTTCCAATAAACATAAGGATTGCCTTAAAGCTAGAGATCAGCTGAAGAAGGATTTTGAAAACCAAATGAGAGAAGTGGAAGAAAAATTGGGAAGAGAAATAAGAATGTTGCAAGAAAATCATGAAAAGGGAGTCAGCAATCTGACTGAAGAAATTAACACCCTAAAAAATAGATTAACTCAAATGACAAAAGAGGCCCAAAAAGCCAATGAGGAGAAGAATGCC
>JAQQSV010011502.1:0-12989 GCA_028646515.1 Pseudochirops corinnae | reverse complement strand
CTGGCAAGGTAAGAGAGGGGTAGGTGATGAAGGGCTTTGAATGCCAAACAGAGCATTTTGTATTTGATCCTGGAGGTAATAGGGAGCCACTGGAGTTTATTGAGTAGGAATGACATGATTAGACCTGAGCTTTAGGAAAATCACTTCAGTGGCTGAATGGAGGTTGGACCAGGCAGGGGGAGAGACTTGAGGCAGGCAGACCCACCAGCAGGCTATTGTGATAGTCCAGGGGTGAGGTGATGAGGGGCTGTCCCAGAGTGGTTGCAGTGTCCGAGGAGAGAAGGGGGTGCACTGGAGAGATATTGCAAAGAGGAAATCAACAGGCAATCAACAGATTGGATACAGGGGTGAGAGGTGGTGAGGAATCCAAAATAGTTCTTAGGCTGGAAGCCTGAGGGACAGGGAAGATGGTCTTGTCCTCCACAGAAATAGGGAAGGTAGGAGGCAGGGGTTTAGGGGGAAAGATAATGAATTCTACTTTGGACGTATTGGGTTTAAGACGTCTAATAGACATCTATCTTGGAATATCTGAAAGGAAGTTGGCAGTCAGCAGAGAGATTAATGCAGCATAGATATGAGAAGCATCAGCATAAAGATGACAATTAAACCCATGGGAACTGAGGAGATTGTCAAGTGAAGTATAGTACAGAGGGAAAAGAGAAGAGGGCCCAGGACAGTACCCTGATGGGGCACCTACTGTTAGAGAACATGATCTGAAGGAAGATTAAGCAAAGGAGACAGAGAAGGAGGAGTCAGATAGGTAGGAGGAGAACCAGGGGAGAGCAGTGTCCCAAAATCTTGGAGCGAAGAGAGAGAGTGATCAGCAGCGTCATAGGTTGTAGAGAGGTCAAGGAGAACGAAGATTGAGAAAAAGTCATTATTGCATTTGGCAATGATTTTCAGTAACTTTAGAGAGAGCTGTTTCAGTGGAGTGATAAGGTCAGAAGCCAGACGGTAAGGGGTTAAAATAAGGGTGAGAGGAGAAAAAGTGGAGACAGTCTTTTGGAGGAGTTCAGCTAAAAAGGGCAGAAGAGAAATTGGATGAAAACAGGGATGGAAGGATCAAGTGAGGGTTTTTTAGGATAGAGATGATACACAAGCATATTTGTAGGCAGGCACACACATGTGCGTGCGTGTGCACACACACATACACACACACAAGTTCCCTCTTGCAGACTATAAACTCCTTGAGGGCTGAGAATATTTCGTTCTTTTCCTTTTATACCCAGACCTCTGTATATACTAGGTGCTTAATAAATGTTCGACGCTCGTACACACTAGGTGCTTAACACACGCCTGTTGATTAATTGGCTAGATGACACCTCTGAGAACATGAGTTTCTAAACTGTTCTGAGTAACGTTCATTGTTGATGATATCAAAGTTGACGACACAATCTTTTTGCATGCTGGGAAATGTCAATCTCATTTCCAAAAGAGAAACTGTACTCCCTACCACCTGGGGTGAGAGAATGAATCTGTAAAGTAGGGACGGCCAGGATAGGATGATGGAATTGCTGCTTGTTAAACAGCTCTATGTTATACCCTAATTCAAGAGAAGAGCGGACTGACATTCAGGTACTTGACATGACCCCTGCAGAGGCAGAGCTGGGCCTAAAACTCAGTTCTCCCCACTTCCAAGTGTTCTTCTCCATTGAACCACACTGACTGTATGGAACCTCCTCACTTAAGTGCAGAGATGTAGAAGCAAACACAGAATGATCACATAACACAGGCAATTGCTAACATCTCGTAAGAGATTTGTACACAAACAGGCTAAGCAATGGAAATAGCCAACCTTTGGATGGTGAGTTAGAAAGACATCAGTTGTGGATAGAGTGCTGCATTGGGAGTCAGGTAGACCTGTGCCCAAATCCTACCTCAGTCACTACCTGTGTGACCCTGGTCAAGGCACTTTGACCTTTCTAGGCCTCAGTTTCACTATCTGTCAAGTGGGGAAACTAGATTCACTAGCCTCTGAAGTCCCTCCTAGCTCTAAATCTATAATTTTAAAGTATATGTAATATACTATATAGACATATACTATATTATACTACATATAATATAGTATATATAATATTTTATAGTATATATAATTTTTATAATCTCATAGTTCCCAACATGGAAACAAAAACCGTCCAACCAACCTCGTCAGTGAGTTGTAATCTGGCTTCTTGGGGGAAGAATATTTTGACTAGTGCCATATCTTGCAAATGCATGTGCTGGATGGACATACAGCCCCCTCACATTGCAATCTTCAAATGCAGCCCATATTATACAAATAAACTGTTCTCAAAACCAACTCTAAAAGCATGCAAATGAGAGTCCCATGGTGCCATTCTCTCCTCCTCCTTCTTGTAACAGCAATGTTTATATTCATCTTAAACAGTGATGTTCACATTTTAACATGTTATAATATATTTATATTCTCTAGCCCAAAGATACACCAAAAGAACCGGAATGTTTGAGGTGGTGACATGGGACAGAGCCAACCACTCTAAACCTGAATCAAGCGGACACGAGTTTGGTCCTAGCTTGGGAGCACGTACAGAGTAATAGACATCGGTCATCTGGAGAAGGTTCTTAGTACTTCCGTTTTCGTGCATTTCGATGGCCTCTCGGCCCCATTCCTGCGATCGAGGGTTCTTGGGGTACTCTGCGTATGGGGACATTTGAAAATCACCACTTTTGAAGATGAGTTTGCTTATGTCATTTTTATTCTTTCTGTGGAAGGAGAAAGATAACATCGATAAAGTCAAATAGCTTCCGTTTGTGGAGTTTTGAGATGATAGTAGCAGATCCTGCTTGTGGGACAGACTGAGTGAAAACTCTGAAAGAGTGAGCCCGTTTAAAAAACCCAATATTCCCATAACCACAAGTGAAGAGCACATTTGCTTAGTTGATCCAGTTTCAGAAATGAAAGTACAAAGATACTAATTTGAGATTTTAAATATATATACAATGATATTTCCCAACAACAAAATGTGCACCAGAGGCAGAATTTAGATCTATGTCTCCCTCACTCCAAGGCCAATTTTCCATCCCCTCTGACACACAGTTTCATCAATGATACTGCCTTACACATATGTTGTGCTCTATGGCAGCTAACAAAGCACTATCAGAACAGAAAGGCAGCCTGACATAGTGGAGTCAGGAAGACCTGAGTTCAAATCCTGCCTCTGACAGATTCTGTAGGTGTGACCCTGGACAAGCCACTTAACTCCTCAGAGTTCTGAGCAAGGCAGCTAGGTGGCAAAATGAAGAGCATCAAACCTGGAATCAGGAAAATCTGAATTCAAATTCAACCTCGTATACTTCCTGGTTGGATGACCCTGGGCAAGTCGACCTTTGTCTGCCTCAGTTTCCTCAACTATAAAATGATGTTAATAATAGCGCCTGCCTCCCAGGGTTATTATGAGGACCAAAGGAGATAATATTTGTGACATACTTGTGACATACTTAGCACAGTGCCTGGCCCACAGCAAGCACTTAACAAATGCTTGTCCCTCTTGTCCTCCCACACACACACAAACACACTTCCTTTAAGACTATAAATCGCAGAGAAGCCTCTAACTCTCATTGGTAGAAGACATTTCTTTATACACGAGTTCCCTATACTGATGGGCAGTCTCTATCTCAGAACAATCCTTCCAGGGATGTAAGACAGACATTATCCTCATTTTACAGGTGGGGTAGGTTAAGCTAAGAGTGTAGGTAGGCTGGGGAATGACGGCCGATAATGATGCCTACGCACAGCTTGGGGTTGGGGAGGGTGTGAAATTGAAGGCACTTCAGAGACCATCATTTGGTCCAAACCCCTCATTTCACCTTTCAAGTAATAAAATTGACATCACATAAAGCTATAAACATTTATTTAGGTCACCCACTATCATTCCTCCGGATAACAGGAAAGCTCAGCCCTCTGCTAACGCATGCCTGGAAACTTCCTCCCTGAGCACAGGTTGTTAAGCCTGGTCACTCATTCAGCCCACCTAAGAGCTAAGGTTGGAGGGTTTCACTTATCTTTGAGCAGAAGCTCATTCCAGACCATCTTTGTGTTCTAGGAAAGGCCTGGAAAGGAATCTGTACTGAATCCTGGGTCATAAAACCTAATGGCCAACATACAGCTCATTAAGGATGATCATGATGAGAGCTCCCTAGGGCACCTAGAGCAAAGGGTTCGTGGGTTTGAATTGTCTGTGAGTGGAAGTTCATTCCTGTCTAATTCCCCATTCTGGGGAAGGCCTGGAAAGGAATCTGCAGTAAACACTGGGTCTGGGGTCGCTGATTCCAGTGACCAGCATGCCCCTGAGCTCTGTCGCTGCTTCCTTGGGGATGGGAAGCCTGAGTCTCACAATGATTAGCTACGCTTCCTCTCAACAAGGGTTGGTTGCAGGGTTTTTCCAAGGATGATGACACTTCTCTAAAAACAAATTTCATTTTCCTCTTGAGTTTATCCCTCCAGGTCACTGCCCCAAAAACCTGTCTCCAGATCCTCCTTTTCCACTCACCCAAGTGACCTCTGACACAAGAAAGGGAGTTTAGCAAAAAGTGACAAGCAGCCAGAAGTACTGGACAAGCTTCCCAGAAATGGTGACACTAATCTCAGGTTTGCTGTGCTGGTGGAGGTCTTGCCCATCCCCTCAAGAAATTCTAGTAGGTGGGAAGGAGACTTTTAAGCACTTGGTTGATCCAAACTCTCTCTCTGTCTCTCTCTGTCTCTCTCTCTGTCTCTGTCTGTCTCTGTCTGTCTGTCTCTTTCTCTGTTTTGTTTTTGGAAGGGGGAAGGCAAGACATTTGAGGTTAAGTGACTTGCCCAAGGTCACACAGCTAGAAAGTGTGTCAAGTGTCTAAGGTCAGATTTAAACTCAGGTCCTCCTGACTCCAGGGCTGGTGCTCTATTCACCGCCCCACCTAGCTGCCTCACCAAACTCTCTAAAATTCTTAATGCTTTGATTTCCTGCGGAGATCTCAAGCAAGGATTATCCCTCTTGTCCTCTTACTCCCCTACACCTATTCTTCAATCCAGTGACACAACACGCCCTCCCCCACCTTCCATGAGCAGGACTCTTGTCCTTCTGCCCTAGGTATTTTCTCCAGCTGTCCCCCCAGGCCTGGAATGCTCTTCTTCCTCCACTCCAACTACAGACTTCCCTTAAATCCCAACTAAAATCTAGATTTCTACAGGAAGTCTTCCCCAACCCTTCTTAATGCCTTAATGTCTTCCCTCTGTTAATTATTTCCTATTTATCCTGTCTACAATTTGTTTTCTATACATCTGCTTACATGTTGTCTCCCCCTTTAGACTGTAAGCCCCTGTGGGCAAGGACTGGATTTTGCCTCTTTTTGTAGCCTCAGGACTTGGTGCAAAACCCTTAATAAATTTTACTGATTGATTGATTGAACAGACCATCCTAGACAATAGTGGCTAACAACCTTGTGCCATCTTCCACCCCAGCTATTGTCATCATTGTCATAGCTAATTAATCCAAAAGCAAAGGACTTAAAACCTGCACTCAGAATACACACCTGCAGCAGGTGACGATCAGGGCGATGCCCAGGATGAGAAGGAGCCCACCTCCAGCGGCTGCAATCACCACAGTGATAAGCTGATAAGCTAAATCGATAGGAAACGTTCAATATAATCGATCAAGGCAGTAATAATAGGGTTTTATAAGTGTACAAAGTATACCTATAGAGTACCTAGCTACCCAGTACGAAAGTTATAAAGGGTACTTTCCCCCCAAAAGGAGGCAGCATACCAAAAGGAGTGGTATAGTAGGAGACCCCTGAATCAGGCAGAGAAGGGTTCAAGGCCTATCATGGACACACACACATGTGTATGTGTATATGTTTACACATACATACACACATATATACGTGTATATGTAGAGGAATGTATACTTACACATGCATTCTTTTTTCTTCTCTCAAGAACTCTTTGTTCATTTCTTTTGACTATTTTTCATTTGGGGAATGATTCTTATTCTTATAAATCTGATGTATAACTTATATAGTTCCTTATATAACTTACAAATGAGAGCTTTACCAGAGAAATTTGTTATAAAGAATTTCTATGCTCTTCACCTACCTCGCTTCTCCCCAAACCCACCCAAAACAGATTCTCTTCTAATCTCGGCTGCATCGATTTCATTTGTACAAAGCTGGACCTGGTTCAAGTCACAGCTCTGACTGTGCGACTCCGGACAAGACTCTCATCCTCTCAACACTCTCTGAGGCTATAAGTGGCAGAGAAGGTCACTACCTGCTCTGGTAGAGGGATTTTTCTCATCCATGTTTTAAATCTCCAGCCTGAGCTTGCTCCCACAACTAGAGAGATGTAGTGGGCACAGGCATAGCTGGACTTGGGAGCTGGAAAGACCTGAGTTCAAATCTTGCCTCAGGCACCTACTGGCTGTGTGACCCTAGTCAAGTCCCTCTAACATGTCCTACCCTCAGTTTCCTCATCTGTAAAAGAGGAGCAACAACAGTATCTACCTGACAGTGGTAAGGTGAGATCGAGTGAGATCATATTTGTAAAGCACTTTCTAACCCTTAAAACCATCATAACTGTCAGCTAGTAGTACGTCACCTTTTCCCTGTCTGGCCACATCCATCTCTCCTCCACACTCTCCTTCCCTTCTGGCTCCCAAAAGGCACAGTCTCCCCTGTGCCTTACCCAGAACCCTTGGCTAGCATCTGCTACCTCTTCTGGCTCTCATCAGGGTTCCTAACCCTTTTCGTGTGTCATGGATCCCCAGGAAGACCAGGGAAGCCTGGGGACTCCTCCAAGTAATATTTTTAAATGCACAAAATCGAATACATAGAGTTACAAAGGAAAACAATTACACTGAAGCAGTTATAAAAATATTGTTTAAAGTTCATGGGCCCCAGGTGAAGACCCCCTGGCTACTGTTGCCTCCTTTGCTCATATTATCTCATCCTTCCCACCCCCACAAGCATCTTTTGCTGCCCCAATTGTTGAACTCGGGGTTTGTTGTTAACCCTCCCAGTTCCTCATCCCACAGCCACTTCCTTATGATAAGGCTTCTACTCTGCCACTCTACTGAAATTGCTTTCTTCAAATCCACCCACGAATTCTTGTCAAACCTGGTGGTCTTCTCTTGGTACTCGTTTTCCTGACATTTCATAAATTTTATTAACAAATAAACTGCCCGTTTTGAAAATCTCCTCTTCCTTGGTACTTTTTTTTTTTTTTTGCCTTAGGGGAAAAACTGGCCTGAGAGAATATTGCTGTCCCTGGTTTAAGATTAAGTGAAGAGATCCAGGTTTCCTAGGGAGAGGAAAAAGAACACTGGAGTTCTCGGTTCCCAATCTTGTTCTCTGGATTGAAATCAATTATGTTTGATTTGCTGGAATCTCAGGGGCTCTTTAAAAAGAGCCTAAAAGTCTGATTTATGACCTTAAAAAAGGGGCCAGCAAAGGCTTTCTTAAAGGTCTAAAGATTTATCGGGCTAGAGACAATACAAGCCACGACTGAGTGCTCAGAAAAACTGGAAATTATTTCATCAGTCATCAGACCCTCACAGAGCACAAGGCTCAGCTAGGCACTTTAAAAATACACTTTGTAATGGCAGCTGGTTTCCCGGGGCCACCCCGCACCATCTACCTATTGAGGATAAACACCTCCATCCTCTACGGGAGAGAGGACGACAGTGACGCTATCCACTGGTGAGATGGAAAACATAAACCACTCAGACATCATGAGACTTGCTTTTCTTCTCCAAAGAAAGACACGTCATGTTTCAGAAGTGCGTGCTTTTGTAGGAACAGAAAACTGGAAACCAGACAGATACCCACAGATTCGGGCAGGAGCGAAAAAACCGCTGTACGTGAATGCAATGGAACGATCACTGTCTCATAAGAATGCAGAGAAGCATGGGGAGATAAAGGAGCTCGTGCAAAGCGAGGTAAGCAGAATCAGGAAAACAATACACACACAATTTTGCTTGTTGTTTAGTCATTTTCAGTGGTGTCTGGCTCTCTGTGACCCCTTTAGGGGTTTTCTGGGCAAAGATGCTGGAGTGCTTTGCCACTTCCTTCTCCAGCTCATTTGACAGCTGAGGAAACTGAGGCAAGTAGAGTTAAGTGACTTGCCCAGGGCCACACAGCCAGTAAGTGCTGGAGGCTGGGTTTGAACTCAGGAAGATGAGTCTTCCTGACTGGGGTCCCAGTGCTCTGTGCGCTGTGGCGCCACCTGGTGCCCAATAAATGCAATAGCTACGATGGAAATGGAGACACCAAAAAAATCAAAGTTTATATTATATACTTATAATGACCAAACTTGCCTCGTGAAGGAGAGGTATGAAAGAGCCACTCCCTCTTTCTTCCCCAGAGGCAGGGGATTATGGGCATATAAACCTTTACAAAAGGTATTTTCGGTGTCAATTAGTTTTGTTCCACGGTTTTGCTCCTTTTTTATTCTTGGATGGGTGTGGGGACACAGAAGGGAAAAGCCAGGACATGTAGGAGATGTAAAAACTACGTATCAATACAGTTTTTAAAGCAATCACATTAACTGTGTGTACGTACACATATGTCAGCCTTTAGGTTTATTCTTCCTAATTCAGCCATCATCATGGACTTCACCCGCCACATTCCGCGGTAACGTCGCGATGCCTTTACAGCATCCCTGGAGCCCTTACTTGAGTGTGCACGACCACATGCCCCTTCCCTGAATGGCCCCACACTTCACGGATGGCTGACGATCCATCCTGCTGTTCTACTGTGGATAACGTCTGACGCTTCCTGGCACGTCTGTGTTTGTCTGAGCACTTTACCTCACTTCCTGACACTTCTAACGTTCTCCCTCCTGTAATTTAGGTAGAAATGAACTTTATTTGGGGAAACTAAGGAACCAAACTTGTTAAACCATTAACTAATTTGACATGAAGTTCTCCATTCACAGGCTCTAGCGGGAGAAGGGGTCCAAGATTCATGCCGACGACTGTTTTACTTATGCTCCGAGGCCCTTTCCTTTGGTGGCTGTCTTCCAAATGGTTGTGTGCATGTTGTGTTCAATGAGAGGGAAGTGAAGAGCACCTTGTGACAATTATAAGCTGAAAGCCTTTTAAAAGTATGAACGTGCATAAATATGTAACCCTGAAAATATGTGAGCCAAGGAGATTTAGAATCAAGATGGAAAATTTAGGGAATATTACAGAAGCTAGAAACAAGGCAGATGCTCATAGATTGGGTAATCATTAACAAATCGTGGTATATGAATGTAATAAGCTATTACTATGCCCTAAAAATTATGAATATGAGGGATACGGAGAAACATGGAAAGACTTGCATAAACTGACACAAAAACACCAGTTTAAGAGAAAAAAAGACAAGCTAAAAATTCTCCAAATAAATGGATATCAATAATTATCAACAGAAAAGCCATTTTTAAAGGAGAGAAATTCTTATGTAACGGAATATGGAATGTTAGGAAATAGATAAGGACAGATCAAATCCCACCAGTACTTGAGGAGGTTCTTCCAAGCCATTGCTCAGGCAGGTGAAGCACATTTCAATTCTATTGAAGCATCAGATATCAGATCACAGAAATGTTCTTAGAAAAATGAATGCTAATTAGCTTGATTAGGGTTTCTATAAGGCCTCTAAACAACACCAACAAAAAAATCACATTAAAAAGATATTCTCAATTAAGTACAACATTCACTGGAGTCCTGGGTTTAATTTCTGATTTGATCTCATTTATTATTTCTGTTACTAGTGATAACGAATGATAATGAACTTTTTGAAAAAGCCAGTTTAACAAACAATGATAATACTTCCTGAGGGTATAAAATTATTAGGACTAAAACCCATAGGGGGCAGAAAGAAATCTCTTATATGTACAGAAATCTAGGTTAAATCAGAATGAGAATATTCAGTTTTAAAGAGATCTTTGACAACATATAATACAGCACCCACATCCCCTCATTTTATTTTATCTTATTTTATTTTATTTTGCTTTTTGGAGGGGGAAAGGCTGGGCAGTTGGGGGTAAGTGACTTGCCCAAGGTCACATGGCTAGTTTTGTGTTAAGTGTCTGAAGTCATATTTGAACTCAGGTCCTCTATTCACTGCGCCACATAGCCACCCCCTTCCTTCATTTTACAGGTATGAAAATGAAAGCCCAGAGTTAGCTGAAGTGATTTGACAAACATCACAGCCCTTGGTAGTACTTCAGCCACGACTAAACCCAGAGTGTGTGGCTCTCACTCCAGGAGCCTCTCTCTTATACCATGATTATATCTAATGTGAATTAAAGTTCCAGCATTTGATATGGTTAAGCCTTGTGAAACAAAGGAGTTGACTGACTTGCTCTAGAGAAAAGAACTAATACATATGGGATTCTTAGGAAAGTAGATTGGACAAGAAAGAACAATCCTAAATGAGCAAGGATGTCCTAAATATTAGAGGTATCCAACATCAGATCTGGTTGCCTTAGGAGGCAATGATTTCCCTGTCACTGGAGGTCTTTAAATGGAGGATGAATATTTACTTCTTTTTTAAGGATGTTGCAAACTCCTCACTCTCTGGTTCTATGTAGACATTGGAATCTCTTTATCTAGCAGGTGATTCAGCTGCTTTGACATAAAATACCCTGAGTTTTCATGATGGCAAGTAGAGTGTCTTTAGAGTTGACTAAGTAAATGACTTCCTTGGATAAATAACATACAAGCTCAGCATATGAGACAGTGAAAACAGGCTGTTGTAAAAAAAAAATGTCTTCCCTGAAAAAGAAATCAAAGTACTTACTTAGATCAGCTATGGTCAAGCATACGACATAACCACCAATGTCTCGCTCACCAGAAAGGAAATAAAGAATTTCATAAACTTACGGTTTCCACAGTTGAGACCACCAAGACCAAATGGGCAACTACAAGATAACAAAGAGAAATTAGTTTAGACCTTGGAGGATTAGCTTGGGCAACCATGATCTAAGGAATGTTCTGAAGAAACAAATCTAACAAAACCCAAGGAGAGTATTGAGCCTACCTCATGCAGGTTTCATTTTCAAGTCTGTATCCATCTTCACAAGCTGAAAAAGGAGGAGATAATCCATGAGCAGCAGATCACCACCACTCTGGCCACAGTCCTCAGCCCTCTCCCTTTAGAACCACCTGAATTCCACAGTTGGGTCCCTGGTAGAGAGTACTGATAGGGACACATGAGCATTACCATCTTCCCCAGAACCCAGTCATGATGCCCGTTCTTAAACATATCTAAACCCCTTCTTTTCTAGCCTCCTTATATCTGTTATCTTTTCCCTTTAAAACATAATTCGTTCTTTGAGAATGCAGACTGTTGGGGCGGAGCCAAGATGGCAGCATAGGAGCAGCAACATATTGCAGCTCTCACATAGCCACCCCAAAATACCCACAAAATATGACTCTAAACAAATTCTAGAACTCCAAAACGCACACAAATATACTTTCCACTAAAGTCAGCTTGGCTACGAAGAACCATCTCAGCCCTGTGAGCCAAAACCAGCCTAGCCTGAAACTGTGGCTCTGCCCCAGAGGAGGCTGGATGAGAGGAGCCGAGCCCTGGCTGGAGCTTGGGGAGAACGGATCTGCGGCATCCCTGGCAGTATCCAGGATTAGGTTAGTGGAGCTTGGCAAAATCGGGGGAGAAAAGCAGGTCCACCCAAAACATCTCCAGGGCAACGAGCTCATAGAACTGGAGGTCTTGTATCCGCCTCCACACTGCCACTTCAGAGCTCCCGGCCTGCAGACTGCAGGCGGACTAAGTGACCATTCAGAGGCCAAGTGCTCTCCCATTGAGCAGCCTGGATCCAGAATGTGGTCTTGGGTGTTGGTCCTGTGGTGTTTTTTTTTTTTCAGTGAGCCGGAGTGGGGGAGGGACCCAGCAGCCTCCTAAAAGCTCTGGCAGCTGGGAAAACTCCAGTGATTTGGGACAGAGCTTTCCCCTCTGGAAGCAGAGTTCCACAGAGATTAAAAAAAAAAAATCACAGACTGACCAACCATGAATAAGAATAAGCATAAGAAGCAAAGTAAGAACAGCAACCAAACCCTAAATTCCTTCTTTGGGGAAAAGAAGCATCAAGGCAGGGAATAGGAGGAGGACAGCACAGCTGCAGCTCCCCCACCAAAAGCTTCCAATAAACTTGAAGATTGCCTTAAAGCTAGAGATCAGCTGAAGAAGGATTTTGAAAACCAAATGAGAGAAATGGAAGAAAAATTGGGAAGAGAAATAAGAATGCTGCAAGAAAATCATGAAAAGAGAATTGACAATCTGACTGAAGAAATTAACACCTTAAAAAATAGATTAACTCAAATGATATAGGAGGCCCAAAAAGCCAATGAGGAGAAGAATGCCTTAAAAAGTCGACTTTGCCAGATGGAAAAAGAATCTCGAAAGCACTCTGAAGAGAATAATTCCATCAAAATTAGAGTGGAGCAAATGGAAGCAAATGACTTTGTGAGAAATCACGATACTATCAAAAATATCCAAACAAATGAAAAAATAGAAGGCAATGTGAAATATCTCCTTGAAAAAACCACTGACCTGGAAAACAGATCCAGAAGAGACAACTTAAAAATTATTGGACTACCAAAAAGCCATGATCAAAAAAAGAACTTAGAAAGCATCCTTCAAGAAATTCTCAAGGAAATTTGCCCGGATGTTTTAGAACCAGAGGGCAAAATAGAACTTGAAAGAATTCGCCTATCACCTCTTAAAAAAGATCCCCAAAAGAAGACTCCCAGAAATATTATAGCCAGGTTCCAGAATCCCCAGACCAAGGAGAAGGTATTGCAAGCTGCCAGGAAGAAACAATTTGAATATTGTGGAAACACAATTAGGATAACCCAGGATCTAGCAGCTTCTACATTAAGGGATCAAAGGGCCTGGAATATGATATTCCGGAGATCAAGGGAGATTGGATTAAAACCAAGAATCACCTCCCCAGCAAAATTGAGCATAGTATTCCAGGGGAAAATATGGTTATT
>JAQQSV010011501.1:0-12990 GCA_028646515.1 Pseudochirops corinnae | reverse complement strand
ATGTTTAAGTTGTCTCTCCTGGATCTGTTTTCCAGGTCAGTGGTTTTTTCAAGGAGATATTTCACATTGCCCTCTATTCTTTCATTGGTTTGGATCTGTTTGATAGTATCTTGATTTCTCATGAAGTCATTTGCTTCCATTTGCTCCACTCTAATTTTGACGGAATTATTCTCTTCAGAGTACTTTTGAGATTCTTTCGCCTTCTGGCAAAGGCGACTTTTGAAGGCATTCTTCTCCTCATTGGCTTTTTGGACCTCTTTTGTCATTTGAGTTAATCTATTTTTTAGGGTGTTGATTTCTTCAGTCATACTGCTGACTCTCTTTTCACGATTTTCCTGCAACATTCTTATTTCTCTTCTCAATTTTCCTTCCACTTTCCTTATTTGGTTTTCAAAGTTCTTCTTCAGCTTATCTCTAGCTTTAAGGCATTCTTCATGTTTATTGGAGGCCCCTGGTAGGGGCGCTCTGGCTGCACTCCCCTCCTCCCTGTCTCCCATGATCTTTCTTTTCCCCAAAGAAAGAAGCTAGGGTTGGTTGTAGTTCTTACTTTGCTTCTTATGCTTATTCTTACTCCTGGTTGGTCAGTTGGTGATTGTTTTATTTTTAATCTTTATGGGGTTCTGCTTGCAGAAGGGAAAGTTCTGTCCCAAATCGCTGGGGTTCTCCCGGCTGCCGCAGCTCTCAGGAAGATGCTGGGACTTTTCCTACTTACTTCCGGCTCACTGGATAATGAAGACTCCAAGACCGAGGCCCAAGATGGCGATCTGGATCCAGGCCACTCAAAGTGAGAGCACTGGCCTAAGAACAATCGCTTAGTCCCCCTGCTGTCTGCAGGCCACGGACAGGAAGCTGCACGTGGAGGTGGGTGCAAAACCTCTACCTTTCGCTTTTTTGCTCTGGAGGCCTTTTGGCCAGATTGCTTTACTCTCCTAATTTCGCAAGTTCCATTGACCTAGTTCTCAATGCTGCTCGTAGCTGCTGCTAATCTGCTCTCCAGAGAGGCTCCTCTGCTCCTCCCATCCAGCCGCCCCCGGGGCACAGCCGAGGCTTCAGGCCAGGCTGGTTTCAGTTCGCAGTGCTGATATGGTTCCTCATAGCTGAGCTGACTTTAGTGGGAAGTATCTTTGTGTGCGTTTTGGAGTTCTAGGATTGGTTTAGAGTCCTATTTTATGGGTATTTTGGGGTAGCTATGTGAGAGCTGCAATATGTTGCTACTGCTACGCTGCCATCTTGGCTCTGCCCCTAGTGTATTTTTTAAGGTGTTATTTTCATCAGTCAGGTTGTTGACTCTCTTATCATGATTTTCTTGAATCATTCTCATTTCTTTTCCTAATTTTTCCTCTACTTCTTTTATTTGATTTTTAAAATCCTTTTTAAGCTCCTCTATGGCCTCTGTCCACTTTTTTTTTTCTTGGAAGCTTTTAGTGTGGGAGTTCTGATTGTGTTATCTTCCTCCCTTTCCATGCTTTTGTCCTTTTTGTCCCCAAAAAAGGAAACTAAAGTTGCATTGCTGGGCTTGCCTTCCTTCCTTTGCCTGCTCATGTTGCCAGTCAATTACTTGGCTTTTGGGCTCAGTAGTAAAATGCTGCTTTCAGAGGGGAGAGCTCTGCCCCAAATCACTGGGCTTTTTGCAGCTGCCGTAACTATTAAGAGGCCACATTTTTTTGCAGCCCCCATCAGATTTAGCTCACTGAAAATGTACCTCAACCAACACCCAAGACCATGATCTGATACAGGCAGTTCAAGAAAAGATCACTTAGTCTCTGAATGATCACTTCGTCCCCCTGCAATCGGCAGGCCGGGAGCTTCTGAAGCAGCCACGTGGAGGTTGCTGCAGAGCTGCCACTTCATACTGCTGCTAGCTCTGGAGGCAATTTGGTTGGATCCTCTTCCCAAGATTTAGCTGAATTCCACTGATTGCAGGATCTAGCAGCTTCTACATTAAGGGATTGAAGAGCCTGGAGTATGATATTCTGGAGATTAAGGGAGCTAGGATTAAAACCAAGAATCACTCACCCAGCAAAACTTAGTATAATGTTTCAGGGCAAAATATGATCATTCAATGAGGTGGAGGACTTTCAAGCATTCCTGGGGAAAAAACAAGACTGAAGAGTAAATTTGACATTCAAACACAAGAAGCATGAGAAGGTAAATATGGAAAAGAAATCACAAGGAACTTATTAAAGTTCAACTATTTATATGCCAACATGGAAAAATGAGAATTGTAACTTATGAAACTTGTCTCAGTATGAGGATAGTTGAAGGGAACATAAATGTATATATATGTATGTATGTATATATACTCATCTGTCTATATAGGAGGGTATACATGCATATGGATACATATGTGAGTGTGAGTGTGTGTATATATGTATACATAGACAGAGGACACAGGAACAATTGAATAGGAAGTTATGATATTTCAAAAGGTGACATTAAGAGGTGAGAAAGGAATAGAACGAGAGGAGACAGGGAGAGACAGAATGGCATCATTCATTTCATATAGAAGAGGCAAGGGATAACTGTTACAATGGAGGGGAAGAACAGGAAGGCAAAAATGAAATGGGTCAACCTTACTCTCATTGAATTTGGCTTACAGACAGAATGACATACACTCTAAATTGGATATCTTGCCCTCAGGAGAGTGGGGGGAAAGGGATGAGACGGGGGATGATGGTGGAGAGGTCATGTTGGCAGAAAAGGTTGTTAGAAGCACACGCTTCTGTAAAGGGACAGGGCCAAAGTAGAGAATAGAACAAGGGGAGGGCAGGACAGAAAGGAGGGAAATATCATCTGTGTTACACAATATATCCCTTGTGAAGATGTTCTGTGTAACTACACATGTGTGGCTTGTATTGAATTGCTTGTCTTTCCAGTGGGGTTGGGTGAAAAAGGAGGAAGGGAAAGAATCTAGAATTTAAAGTTCTAAAGTCATATGTTATATGCTGTACCAGAAAGTCAGAGGGCTGATGGGGGTAGGTATAGGAGAGATTGGGGAAGGGGGTATACAGTGGGATCGCTTTTTTGTGGGGGTGGATATGGGAAAGACGAGGAGAAAATTTGTAACTTAAAATCTTGTGGAAATCAGTGTTGTAATCTAAAAATAAACCAAAAAAAATTTAAAAAAGAAACATGAAAAAAAGAATTTGAAAAGTTGTCACATGGAAAACAGATCCTTATTTTGACTGGTCTTTAACTCCCCCTATATTGTCTTTGGTTAATTCGGCCCCATTAGCTACATTAACTATAATACTTTAACTACCACTGCTACCATCTCTAGACTTTTCAATTAAAGATCTGTATTTTCCAATCACTTATCTCTGCTTCCATGCAATGCTGTTTCTACCACCATGACAACGCTTTTCCTACCACCATGACAATGCTGTTCCTACCACCATTAATAATAATAATAATTACGCACACAACACACACACGCACACACACACACGCTGCTTTTAAAATTTGCCAACTTGACCACACTGAAACAGGTAGTCTAAATGGTATTTTCCTTTTTCTAAGATGAGAAAAGTGTATCATAAACCAATTAAACACCCTGATCAGGGCATACAAGTAGCAAACACTACAGCTGCAATTTGAGCCTAGGTCTCCTGGATCCATGTCGTATATTCTTTCAATCACAATATGCTGCACTGCCACTCACATCTCACCTATTACCTTCTAGGAATAAATCAATGAATGAATTAATGAACATTTATTAATTGTATTATGCACTATGCAAAGTCCTAGGGAAATGAATCAGTCCCCACTTTCAAGGAGCTTAGATACTAATTCTCAAGCTTTTTTGTTCCATGTACACCTTGGTGGTAGTGAACATATCTAATTACTGCTGGCATTCAGATGGCAATGTGATATCTGGTTCAAGAGAGGAAGCTTGGCATCCCACCCCTCTCTCACCTTCTTTACAATTCTCCTGATAATAGACAAAGTGGAACCTACCTACCCTTTCAACCTAAAGAACATCCAGAGTATGCCAAGCCAATCACCTGATCCTCAGGACACTTTTAAATTGTAAGACCATAACACCCTACTCCTACTCCATTGCCTTCTAGACTGACAACACCCAGCTATCTCTTTTGCTGAATTGGATGTGCCAGAAGCTTCCACACCATTCAGATTAGGTAAGTGGCAGAGCAGAGGAGGACTTGTTAGTGAATAGGATATGACTTTTCAATCCACATGGGAAAGTGTGGTGTCATGAATGATATTTGGGACTCTGATATATCCCAGTAGTTTCTTTCTTTCTTTTTTTTTTTTCATAAACCTGATTTCATTTCACAAACTTGATCTCTCTTTCAGGACCTCCTGCTTTATAGGCTTGTAGCAATGGTACCCCAATGTACTTCTTATTTCTGCCTGAGATCCCAGTCAGTGTCTTGCATTGGTAAAGCACACCACTTTCCCCAAAGTATATCTTATTCTAGGTTGATTGACTGATGTTTATTCAGTTATGATATATAAAAGTGAAGTTTGGTGAGCCATAATGGAAAGAGTACTGTATTTAGCATCAGAAGAAATGAAATTGAATCCTAACTCTTCTATTTACTACTTGACTTACTTTAGGGTACTTTCATCTCAATGGACATCATTGACTGAGAGTTTTTTCATTCAGGAATTCTCTATACAAATAAAATCACAGGTTTTTAGTCTTGGTTCCTATCCTCCATGTCACCAAACTGAAAATCTTGAAGGCATATTTGACTCTATCCTCACATCTGATGAATTGTTAGGGTCTGTAGATTTTACTTTCACAAAATACTTTTGGTTTCCATTCCATTCTTTCCGTTCCCATTCCTTATTCAGGCTTTTATCATTCCTTGTTTGGGGCCACTGCAATAGCCTCTAACTCAGTGGTTCTCAACCTACCTAATGCTGTGACCCTTTAATACTCATGTGTGCGTGTATCTGCATGTAGGTGGACCCGTCTGGAGATGGATAGAGGAGCAGTGTCTCAGTTCCCAAAACCATCAGAAATATGTGTTTTCCCATGGTCTTAGGCGACCCCTGTGAAAGGGTCGTTCCACCCCCAAAGGAGGTGCAACCCACAGGTTGAATATCTCTGATCTAACTGATCTGTCTCTAGCTCATCTATCACCAAGCTTCTAGCTTGAATTTCTTAAAGTGTAAGTCTGAACATGTCACTCCTTTACGTTAAAAAGCTACCTGTTTCCTTAGAGTCTATTGGGTAAGTTACCAAATCTCGAACCTGAAACATAAATCTTGCATAGTTTATCTCCAACCTCACCTTTCTCAATTTGTTTAACATTCTTTTTTATAGACCTTAAATTCCAGCCAAATTAGACTCCTAGTGTTTCTCTTTTATTGTCCTATTATTTGCCTTCTCTGTATATTTAATTCAGCTAACCACCCATGGGTTATTCTTATGAATGTAATGCATTCCATCTTCATTCCATCTATCGAAATTCTTCCTTCATGTATTATAATAATAACTAAAATTGATGCAATGCTTTAAGCACTTTACAACTGTTATAACTCCCCCCCCACCATAACAGTCCTGGGAGTTACATGCTATTGCTATCCACATTAAAAATATATATATATATGAAAATGGAGGCAAACAGAGATTTTAAGTGACTTACCCAGGGTCACACAGATAGTAAGTGTCTGAGACATTTAAATTGAGTCTTCCAGACCCCAGAGTGAGCAGTTTACACCCTGTGTACCTAGGTATCAGATCAGATATTTTCTCCTTAATCTTTCCCTATCCTACCTCACATTTTACTAAAACACTTTATCTATATCTCTTGTTAGCTCTTATCATATCCTTGTATATTTATGTCTTGCTAAACATATGGTAAATACCCAATTGACTGTATGCTTATCGAGGTAATGAATATTATTGCATCTTTGTATATCTTATATAGAACCTTACACAATAAGCATGCATTGAATAAATGAATGAATAAAGTAATTTAAAAACATTCATTGACTATTCTTACCATTCCTCGTGGTACTTATCTATGTGACAGCTTAGAATATTTCTTATACTCTTGCCTTGACTTGCCTAACTTTTAAACTCTTTGAAGGGAACTATTACATATCAATGGAACTTTTAATCACCTTTGCAGTACCAATTGCCTTGAATGGGCAAATTCGTCAAGAAAGACTTGTTGAATGAATGAATTTATGAAGAAGAGCATATATATGAGTACAGACTAAGTTGTAGAAGTGAATAGTAATAAGACAGTTAGGAAGGAGATTTTTATTCCAGTTTTAGCAATTTTCCTGACTCACCAAGAGACCTATGGTAACTCATTCATCACTTATGTGCTTCACTTTCCTTGTATGATAAAATCTTGAACATAATACCCATTTCACATTGTGAAAATACATGTCTTGAGCAACCCAGAAGAGAGATCTGTTACTAGTCAAAACAATTATTTTTGTCACCATTGAGCATCAATACTGTCTTAGTATTGGGTGGTTCATAATCATAACTACCACTCTACCTTGTAGGTTTAATGAACCCAATGGATAATACAGAAATAAGGGGAATGTTGTATTACTCTTCTCATCTGGTTACCAGAGGTACCCATTTGCTCTAGAAAAGCCTAGCAAGCTTCATTTGCATGTTTGTAAACAATATGACAAGTTCAAATACTTTAATAGTTGGAAGAGAGAGGAATTCAAATATCAGACCCAGGATTGTCCCTGTCATACACTGGATGATAACAGGAAATAAAATCTAGAATAATCTTGGCAAGACATTATTATTTGTTTCATACTATTTTTCTTCCAATTTATTACAGTTCATGGATGAGTGACCAAAGGAGATGAGATTAATGTCACTAGATTCAGGAAACTTAGTTTTCAGTTGTAGCACAGCATATTAGTGCTGAATGAAATCACCTTGTCTCTCTGTAAGCTGTATATGTGCATTGCTTATCGACCTGTTCTTGCCTTTGATGGGAGGTAAATTATTAGAGGCTAAGACCAAAGATCTTTCCTGTATCAGATTTGGGAGCCAGGCCATGGGATTTGAGTTTCTACTGTTGGTAAAGAATTGAAATAGGCCCAGTAAAATATTGTTCTCTCTTTGCCATCAAGAAGATTCTTAAATATTTTCCAAACATTTTTCTTTAAGTAGTATATAAAGCTGATGTAATAATGGTCTGAAAGATTTATGTGCTAAACTCACTACTTTACATGTCTAAGATGCTTTCGAGATAGCCTAGATCCTCCCTTTTAATGTTCTTTTGAATCTTTGCATCTCACATAATGTCAAATATGGTACCTTTTTCAAAGTATATACTTAATAACTGCTTACTGAATGGATGAAAGAAAGGCAAAGTTGTATTATTTTGGAGGGAATATAGAACCACAAAGAACAAACAAATATAATTTAAGGGTAAAGAAATCAAATAAGTAAAATATCAAGTGCAATGGCTACTGGATACAACTATAGCAGCCACCTTGGATAGTAATTTGATTAGCCGGATCAAAAGACATGAGATGGAGGAAAAACTTTCTGTGTGTTTGGAGGTTTCATGCCCCATAGTTTTCACTTGATTCTTGTAGTAAGTGGAGCCCACTTTATATTTCTGAAAAAGGGGCCATGTCATTAGAGTGGAGTTTGATATGACACTTTCTATTTTTCGAAATGATACAGATTGGAAGAGGAATGAAATCAGAGATTGTGACAATCACTAAAATATTTACAGAAAAATTTTTTTTATTTTAGCATGAAGTAGAAATAAAAGCTATCCTCAAGCAAGAGAGGAATGACTAAAGAAATTACGGTATGTGATGGTAATGGATTATTATTGGGTTCTAAGATAGCTAATTCACATTTAGATCCCACTTTAACACTTGCAAAATTCTTTACATTCATTATTTCACTTGACCCTCCCAATAACTCTGTAAAGTACGTGCTGTTATCACCCTAATTTAACAGCTGACATGACTGCAGCTGAGAAAGCTTAAGTGATTTGTTATGGTCACACAGATAGTGAATGAAGCAGAATTTGAACTCAGATCTTCCTAACTTCAAACTCAACACCACATCCACTGTTCCAATGGATTGTCTCATAAAATGATTAAGGAGACAGTTTCAGAGAAAACTGGAAAGATTCATATGAACTGGTTAAAAATCAAATAAGAAAAACCAGGAGAATGTTTTGTGTATGACTGATTTGAACTCTAGAGAATCAGTGATGAAGCATGCTAAGCAACTTCTTACAGACACATGATGGATCCACCATAAATAATAAACCATAACTTTTTGGACATGGCAAATGTGTAGACTTCTTTTGTTTAACTGTACTTGTTTATTAAAAGGACTGTGCTTTCTATTTTTGCAATTTATGGTTGAATTGAGATTTAGGAATGGCATTATCCCCCCAAAAAAAGAAGCAAAAAAAGAAAAGTTCATTGAAATATCTTTTTAAATGAACAGAAGAAAATAGAAAAAAAAAAGTACAAAAAGAAACATAGACTAGCAAGATAGTTTTGAAAGTGACATGCTGAATTTATTATATATCTTTTCTAAAGGGTAAACTATATGTAATAGTTACCTACAATTTCATACATAATATCTTTCTGTTCTACTTTGTATGTGGAAATATTCATTATTGTAGTTTAGAATTAGAAAAATAAAAACAAATTGTTGCCTAGAGAACAGAGAGGTTAAGTAACTTGTCTGTGGTCCTGTAGCCAGTATGTGTTTGTGACAGGATTTGAGTCTAGGGCTTCCTGTTTTCCAGATTAGCTCTCTGTCTCTTAAGTCATGTTATGTTCATATTCTATAATATATATCATATGGCTTTCCCCCGCCAAATTATTCCATGTTTACAAGATATTGGAAAATTACTTGGATGTTTCATTGAAACTCATACCTTCATTTGTTTATTCCTCCCCCAAATACTTGAAATTCACATTGTGAATATTGATACTAGAAAGTAAATACTTAATAAAGACCCCAAGGTACCTTATAGATTGGGTAAATTATATCAATTCCTGAAATAAAGGTCCAAGACCTTGGAGGATGGGAGACATGCTACTGAATTAGAGAAGTACAATTCTTTTTTATAAATTAAAAATGGAAAGTATAGTCTGAAAATGATACACCAATAATCTTAGCTTCTATGCTAAAAATTAAAATTACAAAATAGACTCAGGGTTTTTAGAAAAGGTATCAATGAATATAAAGAGCCAAAATTCAAAATAGCTACCTGAGTTGGTCAATTTCAAGACAGTTTCAAGAATATTTCCCCAAGGATATTGTTTCTCATAAGAATGGACAAGATAGCTTCCCTTATTTTTTTAAAATGAAAAACAAGTTCTAAGAAATCCAGAAAAAAAAAAAAAACCTGAATGATAGGACAGAATCTCAACACTATGGAGTAGGAGTTCTCTAGGTCACACAGTCTGGCATGGTCTGGGCAGTATCTGCAAAATTTAATATTATCTTCCAGTACACTAATCTATCTGTGCTAAAATAAAGTAGAACAAAATCATCAGTGTCAGAAGCATCTCTGTTATTGGTTAATACATGTTAGGTTTATTAAATTACATGGGAAGAATAGTTAGCTAATGAGAGCTCTTCTGAGTTACATCATTAATAAGATGCTGCACATTTCTTCCTGTGTTCTATGCCCATGACTCAGAGCATCATCATGGTACATGTGCTGGCTGTAGTGATTAAATCTCATTGCACATCGTGATCACACTTAAAGGGTTTTTTCCTCAGTGGTTCCATTAACCAGATTACATATGGCCAACATTTCTATGCCTACAAGCATGAGTGTTGCCATTGTTCTTGATGTTGGAGATGCATTTTTCTATTTTGTCTTTTGGATTTCACTGATAACATGGGCAGACTTGGGGGAAAAATCATTATCTAATTATATGTGTGTGTGTGAGTGTGTGTGTGTGTGCGTGTGTGTGTGTGTGTGTGTGTGTGTGTGTGTGTGTGTGTGTGTGTAATTTGTTTCAATAGATCTCTGCTTTTAGAGCAGGGAACTGCTGTTGAGAAAATTCTTCCAATGCAGTTAGGCACGCGTTCTACAATTTTCATCTTAGATAGTTATCTGAGACAGGGCAAAGTTGGATGACTTATTCGGGGTTCTCTATCTAGCAACAAGTTTGTGTCTGAGGCAGAACTTCCATCGTCTAAAACATACTGCCTTTCTGGAGGTCTATATTTGTAAAACTACCACAAAAATTTAAATGTCTTGGAGCAAAGTACTGTCATCATAAAGTGATAGTTCTCAATTTTACTCATCATGAAAGTAGTGTTAATTTCTAATGAAAAGAAAGAGAGGAAAAGTAGGATTTCAGTAATGGTCATGCTTCTAAGGTGTTGGTGTCATCTAATGCCTGTTACCATGGTATGGATATGGTGTCATTGAAAAGCCCGTGGTTCCCAGCAGTCCTTAAGCATAAAAATAACAATTTGCTACTTATACACTCCATGGAATTTACTCTGGCCCTGTTATAATTTAATTTAAATTAAATCTCTGTTTCAAGGACCTTCAGTTGGCTAATTGATTAATGCTTCTCGTCTAGTCTGGTACTCTAATTTTCTTCCTTCTCTATTAAATGTCGATTTCCCAGTGAAAGATGAACCCAAATAAATATGATGAAATTTAATAAGGATAAACGTGAACTTCTCCTTTTGTGTTAAAAAAAAAAAATCAACTTTCTTAGTACAAGATGGAGGAGGGAGAGTTAAGTTGTAACTCATTTAAAAAAATTAAAATGTCAGTCTTTGCATGCTCAAAATAATTCAATGGTGTAATATTATAACCAGAAAAGTTAATCTAATATTGGCTGCTAAAATCACTTTAGAGGAACGATATATTTTTCATAGTCTCTGGAACAAGGAAAGTTACAGTCTAGCTGTCCTCTGCCACTATTGTATACCATATGAAATATCACATTCAGTTCTAAGCAACACATTTTAAGAACTCCATTGACTGGCTGGAGAGCTCTCAGAGTAGGATAACCACAATCATGGCATATGAGAATCCTTTGAATAAACTGGTGATAAGGAGGAGAGATGACTCCAAAAAGGGATATGAATATTGTAACTGAATTCAAGTTTTTGAAGAACTTTCATATGAAACAGGCATTAGATCCAATTTGCTTCTCTCTAGAGGAAAGAATGAGTAGAAGTTGCAAAGAAACAAATTTAGATTTTATGTAGGGGGGAAACCTTTATAACAATTACAACTATCCTAAGGTGAAATGGGGTACCTCAGATGGTAATGTGTTCCACCTCACTGGAGGACATCCATCAAGGAAAGGTTGTACGACTACTTGTCAAGCAAACTATAGATGGGATTCTTGTTCAGTTGTAAGCTAGACTAGGTAGCCAATGAGGTTCCTTTGGTTAGCTCTATGGTACTGTGACTTGGGCTGATTGAATACTATTGTATTCTTCCTTCTTTGGTCTTTTTACTCATTTTACTTATTCCTCTTCTTTTCTATTTCAATATAACTTCCTAAAAATTCTGTGACTCAGAGCCCTGGGTTCACTTCATTGCTCACTAGCCAACAGCAATTACTATGAAAGATCAAAAAATAACACCAAATTTAGGAAGGAATTAGATAATTTTCAAAGTTCATACACACATATACATATATACACACAAACATACACATGTGAGTATGTATATCTGCTATGTATGCACATATATGTGTATGTATACATGTGTGTATACATATATGTGTGTTTGTAAGCATGTGTCTATTTAAAATGTACCTACAGACAACCCTTAATTGTATATGAATGTCTATGTGCCCTTTAAGTCTTCAAATAAAACAAACAAAAAATAGTATCAATAAATACATTGGATCTTCACCTCTTATCTTTAGTAACCATTAAGATAATAGATTTTTTTTGGTGGGGGCAGAGTCAAGATGGTGACAAAGAAGCAGGAAAACTCCATGAGTTCCCCTTACAGCCATGCAAATACCTATAAAATATGACTCTAAAAAAAATTTTAGAGCTACAGACCCTACAAAGTGACAGAGAGAAACAAATCTCCCACTGAAGGCAGCCTGGCACATGGACAGGAAAGGTCCATCACAGCTTGCTGGGAGCTGAGCCCAGTCCCACGTGAGCCTGAGGTTTTGGCCCCAGGGTGGTCCCGACCAGCAGCAGCTGGAGCAGACTTCAGGAGAGTGGATCACCAGCAGCTGTGGTGGTTGCCAGAATTATCAACCTATAAATGCCAAAGACAAAGTTAAAGGTCATTGTGGATCTCTGTTGGAACTGGGTGGGGACAGATCGTGGTCTGGCCCCTGCCTCTAGAGCAAGAACAGAGTGAGAAACAGTGGAGGTGTGGCAGCCATGCATCTGCCTCCATGTGGCTGCTTCAGAGCTCTTGGCCTGCAGACTGTAGGGGGAACAAATGACCATTCAGAAGGTAATGGCTCTTGCTTTAACCTTCTTGGACCTTGAATGTGGTCTTGGGTGGTGGTCCTAAGGTATGTGACTAGTGAGCCAGAGCTTGTGGAGGAAGAAGAGAGGGCACTCAACTAACAGCTCTGGCAGCTGCAAAAACCCCAGCGATTTGGGACAATGCTTTCCTCTTTGGAAGTAGAGTTCTACTGTGACAAAGAGCTCAAAAGTCAAGCAATTGACTGGGAAAATGAGTAAGCAAAGGAAAAAAAGCAAGCACAGCAATCAAACCTTACAATCTTTTTTGAGGGACAAAAAGGATCAAAGCATGGAATGAGAGGGAAGAAAATGAAGTCAGAACTCCTGTACCAAAAGCTTCCAAGAAAAATATGAACTGGTTATAGACCAAGGAAGAGCTCAAGAAGGATTTTGAAAATCAAGTAAGAGAAGTAGAGGAAAAATTGGGAAGAGAAATGAGAATGATGCAAGAAAATCATGGAAAGAAAGTCAACAAGCTGACTTAAGAAAATAACACCTAAAAAAAACTGACTAACTCAAATGGCAAAAGAGGCCCAAAAAGGCAATGAGGAGAAGAATGCCTTAAA
>JAQQSV010011500.1:0-12990 GCA_028646515.1 Pseudochirops corinnae | reverse complement strand
CCAGGAGAGATAATTTTAAAACTATTGGACTACCTGAAAGCCATGATCAAAAAAAGAACCTAGAAATCATCCTTCAAGAAATTCTCAAGGAAAATTGCCCTGATATTTTAGAACCAGAGGGCAAAATAGAAATGAAAACAGACAACATGCTTCACAGCTTGACCCTTCTAATTCCTAGTTGTGGACAGAAGCATGAGGCATTATTTATATATGACTGACTACTGTAAGTGCCAGCAGAGTAGTACCCCCTACCAACAGACACAGTGGTGTTAAATAAAACTCTGATGTCAAAGTCAAAGGGCCCACTGTAAAGACATGCCCTGTGTTAAGCTCCAGCAACACAATTCCTTGACCTCAAGGAACTTATATTCTAACAGAGGAGACAGAATGTGCAGATACAAGGTGTCTCAAAAGCCTTAGCACAGTTTTAAACTGGAAAGCTTAAAGCTTATACTGAATGCTTAACTGAACTAAAATTTTTGAGACACCCTATGTAAGTATTTTCACAATAAATATAGAATGAATACAAGGTAATTTAAGTAGGAATTACACTAGCATTGGTGAGCATGGGTGGGGAGGAGTTGAATAGGGAAAAGTATTCATGAAGAAAGTTCTTGAACTGACCCTTGAAGGGAGCCAGGGATTCATCAGAGTTTGAAGTAATGGAAGAGATAGAGAGGTATTATGTAAAGGGATATGAGGCGACTAAAGAGGACCTCAGGAGCAGAACTAGAGCTATTTGAGTTTGATACAACTGTCATAGAATATAAGATTAGATAGATATGGAGCAGTAAGATTTGGGAGGCTCTTGAAAGCCATGGTGATTTGAACTTGATTTGGTAGTCAGTTGGAATCCTTTATAGATTCTTGAGCGGGAAGCAGGGATGGGTGTGGGAGATACCATGGTGAAAGTAATGTTTTAAGAAAATAAGTAAGTTTGGGGGATGATCAAAATGATTAAATAAACTAATGTTAAAAATCTGTTTTTCTCTAAAAGACATAGTCTATAGATAAGACTCTGTCTGCCAGGATTGGAACATTATAAGTTTTTGAAGAAAAGTTTCAAAAACTGAATTTTTTGGTATCCAATTTGAAACATGTCCTACTGAAAACTAAAAAAAAAAAAATACTATGACCAGATCTTTGGAATTAAGCTTGAAAAAGAAAAAAAAAAGACATTGAGCTTGATTTCTCTTTTTTATTCCCTCTCCTTTCAATGAACATTTAATACTAAGAGGTCAAAAGGTATATCTTGCATCCCATGCTCATCACCTCATTACCAAGCTCAGTAGCTTACACTGAGCACTCAGTAAATATTTTTAATGATGCTCTTTTCCTAAGAAACTAGTTTTTTCACATTCATATCTCATTTACACATGAGGTGATGGCAATGCTTAGTCATCTGCCTCATTCAAAAGTCACTTCAAGATAGGATTTTTCCAAAAAGCCTATTCCAAGCCACAGTAGGGAAGATGAGAAGGGAGGTAGGGGTGCATGAGGACATTTTACACAGTCCAAATACTGCATTCAAAAAAAAAAACAACTTGACCTTCAAATCACTTCTAGAGGAAAAACAAAGCAAAAAGAGATTATGCCTGACTGGTACTTGAAATAGATGGTTGTTTTTTTTGCATATTCCATACTCATATGGTACAAAGGGAATGGAAGGGATAAGTATTTATGAAGTGCCTACTATGTGCCAGGCATTATGCCAAGCACTTTTTTTTTACAAATATTAACTCATTTGATCAGGTACAGATACATTCTGCTTTAAGAAAATAGAACTTTAAAACCAGATAAATTAATGGTCATCATTTCTTCATAAATTTATCCTATTTTGTTGGTACTTTTTATATTATTTCATCATATTCATTTCTGAATATATCTCTACCCAATGAGACACACTGTGGAACAAATATTAAAAAAAAGAAAAAGGAAAAAAAATAATTCAGTAAAACCAAGCAAAAAATATACCACGACTGACACCTGAAGTAGTATTCCACATTCATAGTCCCCTATCTGTACAATGAAAGCAGGGAGAAATATTTTTTCAAAACTCTTCTCTAGAATCAAGCTTGGTTTTTATAATTATATTACATTCAGTTCCACTTTTTTGTTCTTTATTCTTATATTATTATGGTTATTATATTTATTCCTGATTCTGTTACTTCTCTCTGTATCAGTTCATATAAATCTTCCCATGCTTCTTTTAATTTTTCATATTCATTGTTTCTCATAGCACAATAATGTTCTGTGACATTCATGTATAACAGTTTGGTTTGTCAGTCCCTAACTGAAGGACACCTACTTTGTTCTTATTGTTAGTGGATTAGTTATAGCTAAATATTTCACTCCCTTGATTAGAATACAGATACTTCAGAGATACTGTGGGTTCAGTTCTAGACCACCACAATAAAACAAATATCTTAATAAAGCAAGTCACACACATTCTTTCGTTTCACGGTGTATATAAAGGTTTTGTTTACACAATACTGTAACTTATTAAGTATGCAATAGTATTGTGTCTTAAAAAAAAGTCCGTATCTTAATTTACAAATACTTTATTGATTAAAAAAAATGCTAACCATCATCTGAATCTTCAGTAAGTCAATCTTTTTTGCTGATGGAGGGTCTTGCCTTAATGTTGATGGTTGCTGACTGATCATGCTGCTGATTGCTGAAGGTTGGGATGGCTGTGGCAATTTCTTAACATAAAAAAATAATGAAGTTTACTTGACTCTTCCTTTCACTTGAACACTTAGAGGCCATTGTAGGGTTATTAATTGGCCTAATTTCAATATTGATGCACTGTATCCACTGCACTACCTACTTGCTTATTGTATCCCTTCCCTCCCAAGTTTAGGCTCATAGACTTTTATATCTAGAAAGGCCCTTAGAGGCCCTGGAGTCAGAAGGACATGAGTTCAAATCTGGTCTCAGACACTTGACACAAAACTAACCATGTGACCTTGGGCAAGTCACTTAACCCCAATTGCCCTACCTTCCCCCCTCGAAAAAGAAAAAAAAAAGACTATGAAGCCACCTTAGTAATAAGTTGTTACGTTATGTTGTTGTGTATGTTATGCTTTACTTTATTGAACAATGTTTAGTTCTGAATAAATAGAGAGTTCATTATACTATGTGATTAGGCCCTTAAAATTATTCACAGCAGCAGTTCTCAGGAGAGCTACCATGATTGGCTTTACACTGAACAAGAGCCTAAGCTTTAAGAAATGCCAACTTACTTTTAAGAAAAGATAATACTATCCTACTTAATAAATGATTATTTGTGACTTTTCGTTTAAATTGGGAGAAACATAGACATAGATTTCTTTTCTCCTTACCTTTATCAAACAGCTAGCCTAGATGGATGACTTCCAGTGAGAACCTGGCGTCCCTCCTTTCATTGCCATTTGAACTTTACTACTCTTTCTCTAGGAGGTATTACCTACAGCCTCTTCTAGGGAGGATCTTCTTTCATGAAGAGCATGTGTGGTGTAGCGGTCAGCTCACCGGAATGGGAGTCAGGAAGACAAGTCCAAACCCTGCTTCCTAGGCATGTGCTCCTGAGCAAAGCACTTATTCACTTTGTGCCTCAGTTTCCTTCTTTTGCAAAATGAAGGTGCTACCTCACAGGATTGTTGTAAAGATCAAAAAAGATGAAGAGACGATGCATATAAAATCCTTTGAAAACAAAGACAATGAATGTAAAATTCTGGGTAAATTTAAAGCCTAAGTAAATGTGAATTATGGTAGTGTGATGAGGGCAATCCCACAGAACATACACAGAGTCCCCATTCTTGTTTTCAGATGACCGTTTGGGAGCTTTGGGGCCTATTCAAGGTCATGTGTATCTCATCACATTTTGAAAAGAAGACCCCTCATTGGTTGCAGATCTGGAAGAGCTGATGATTCAGTGGAGGCATGCACTCCACTGAGCTCCAAAAAGAGCACTCCTACCCCCTTTCCCTTTTGTGTCAAGACTGCTTTTTTCTTAAAAAAAAATTATTTATTTGGTTTTTAACATTCTTTTTTTTTTTTGAGGCAAATAGGATTAAGTGGCTTGCCAGGGTCACACAGCTATTAAGGGTCAAAGGCTGGATTTGAACTCAGGTCCTCCTAACTCTAGAGCCAGTGCTCTATCCACTGCATTATCTAACATGCTCCTAACATTCATTGTTAATAACTTTGAGTTTAAAAATAAAGAAGTAAACACAAATTTTGAGCACCAAATTCTCTTCCTCCCTCCAGTCTCTGACCCTCTCATTGAGAAATATCATTGAGAATATACATATACTCATTATACATGTGAAGTCATGCAAAACATATTTCCATTTTAGCCATAATGCAAAAAAAGACACACACACCCCCAAAGGAGGCAAAAAAAAAAAAGTGAAAATAGCCTGCTTCAATCTGCACTCAGAGTATATGTTCTCTCTCTGCAAGTTGGTTAGCATTTTTCATTATGAGTCTCTTGGAATTGTCTTGGATCACTGTCTTGATCAGAGTAGCTAAGTCTTTCACAATTGGTCATCATTACAATATTGCTATTACTTGTGTACAATTTTCTCCTGGTTCTACTCATTTCACTTTGCATCTGTTCATATAAGTCTTTTCAGGTTTTTCTGAAACCCTCCTGCCAGGACTATTTCAAGTTACTTCCTGTGAGGAATAGTTTGCTTCAAATCCCAACCAGGCTTCAAGCACATGACACCTGTCCTGCTTAGGCAAACCTGAACGTTGTTGCCTTTTTTGAGTTTTTTGTCTCCTAATATATGATGAACAAGTACCTACGTTTCAATGAACATGTCTAGTTTTGGAGGGGATCTTGTGAGTGTAGAAGCTCTGGAGGCCCTAAGTCTTATTGCGTTGGAAGTGGTTGGAAGCAAGAAAATAGCCACTAACTAGAAGATTGGCCTAATTCTGATCATGTAATTAGATATGTCCCAAAGCTGTTTGGGCAACATAGAGCCCAGGTGAAATGTAAAATATCTAGTTGGGAATCCTATAAACTACAGTCTGACAAAATTTAAATATCAGTCTCTCAGCAGATTGTAGCAGTCATAAGTTATTGAATCCCTTGTTTAAACTGTTGTATTAATGTGTCTTTTATGTTTAGCATCTCTTTTATATGTGGGAACAAATTACTTGTCCTATATCTGATTTGGATTGTACTTTGAACACCTTTTTATTCCCTCTTTTTTGGGGAAATCCTAGATTTGAACCTAAACCTAAACTTTAAATTTTTTGTCCCTGGGGCACCAGGGTAAAAATTTAATAAACTACAGACTGTGGGGCGGGGGGGGGGGGGAGAGGAAATTAATTTCTCTTATTAGAGACAGACTTCCCCAAGACCAAACTCAGTCAAACAACATTCCTAGGTCCAGAACAAAAGGGCCTTCTGGGTAAAGAAGGGAATACCCAGTATTCTAACTTCTATAGTCCTAGCAGTAGTTCCAAAAGATTAGAATTATTAAAAGACACTTTAAAAGGCTGTGGAATTGGGAAAAGGGCAGAGAAACTTTATGCAGAATCAGTATAATGCAGTAGAAGGTACTGGATTTGGAGTCAGAGACCTAGATTCAAATCCTGGCTCTGCTACTTAGTACCTATTCAACCTTGACCAAGTCATTTAAGAACTCTGACCTTCTATTCCTTGTTTATAAAATGAGAAGGTTGGACTAGCTATCCTCTATGACCAGTCAATCAATCAATCAACCAAGATTTATTAAGTACTTTATTTGTACCAGGCACTGGGTGATAAAAGTAAAAATGAAATTTCCCTGGCTCAAAATGAGCTCATATTCCAATGGGGAAGATAACAAGTACATATAAAAATTTGTATAGTACAAATATAAAGTTAATAAATGAATATACATACATATAATATAAACACACATATAGTTAGTTAAATTGTTGTTCCTCCTTCCTTCTCTAAGAGGACCAATGACATCAGGAGAGTATTGACTTGCAAGTGAATTGGATTTAAATGAGGTAAGGCTATGCAAAATCATCAGCTTCATTCTCTCCTCCATAGTCATCTGAGTCTAGTGACAAGACACAAGTCAGAATGACTGCCTACTGCCCCACATGCAATGAGAGACCTTGGCCTTTTTAAGCTAAGTAAGAAAAGAGCACTAGAAATAGGTGGGGGCAGGGAGTGGGAGAGGGAAGGAGTTCAAGAGAGACTTAATGCAGAGATGCTTTTTAAAGAGAGAAACTTTTAGGTCAAGACAAGGAGAGAGTGCGTTTCAGTTGTGGAAGATAGCCAGCACAAAGGCAAAGAGGTAGAAGATAGTATATCATGAGTGAGGAATACAGAGGAAGCTAATTTGGATGGACCTTAGAGTTCAGAATGGGGATGGGGAATAATGTCTAGTGAGGCTGAAAAGGTAGGTTGTAGCCAGATTGTATAGGGATTTAAAAGATAAACTGAAAGGTTTCTATTTTATCCTAATGGTAATAGGAATCCACTGGAGTTAGCTGAGTAGGGGCAAGAACATGGTCAGATCTAGGTTTAAGAAATACTACTTTGACAGCAACATTTAGGATGAACTGGAGTGGGGAGATACTTAAGACAGGAAGACCAGTTAGGAGGTTTCAGCAATAATGTAGGTGAGAGGCAATAAGGGTTTGAACTAAGATGGTTGCTATGAGAGTGAATAGAAGAGGTTGGATGTGAGAGATGTTCTGTAGATAAAGCATGATTTGGCAACTGACTGGATATGTGAGTAACAAAGAGTCAAGGTGCCAAGATTAAGAACCTGAGACCCTGGAAAGATGGTGGTGCCTTTGACAAAAATAGGAAAGATGGAAAGAAGGAAGAGCTTTGGGGAAAAGATAATGAATTCAGTTTTAGACTTGTTGAATTTAAGACACGTACTTGAGACACGTAGTCTGAAATATCCAATAAGTAATTAATGATACAGGACTTCAGCTTAGGGCAATGACTGGGGCTGGATATGGAGATATGGGAGTCATCTGCAGAGAGATGACAGTTAAACCTAGGGATGTTGCTGGGAAATGTTGAACATCTGGCTCTTGCTGAGGAGGTGGTGGGATACTGCATAGACAACATACTTTTTATGTTTAATCTGTATAATTAACATTTTATCCACCATTTTCTTAAGTGTGGACAGTCAATAAAAAAAAAATCAAGCCCTGACTTCACTTTCCAAGGTGTAAATGCTCACATTGAAAATTTAGCAATCAACTCTCTTCAGGTGGTTCTAGCACACCCCAAAACCAAACTGATGAGGTTACCAATAAAGTATAGAGGAGAGAAGAGGACCCATGACAAAACCCTGAGGAATATCCACAGGTAAGGTGCATGATGAACCACCCAAGAAAACTGGGAAGGAATGGTTTATTAAGCAAGTGAGAGGTGAACCAGAAGACAGTAGTCAATGCAGCAGATAGGTCAAGAGGGATTAAGACTGAAAGAAGACCATTAGATTTGGTCATTTTGATAACTTTGGAGAGAATAGTATCAGGTGATTAGTTTGAAAGCCAGATTTCAAAAGGTTGAGTAAACAATTTTTTTTCAAGGAGTTTGGCTCATACAGGAAAGAAAGATATAAGACAAGACCTCGAGGGGTTGGTAGAGTCTAGTGAAGCTTTTTATCTTTGTTTTTAAGAATGAGGATGGTTTGGGTATGTTGGAAGGAAGTAAAGAAGGGGCAAGTTGATAGGAAGAGATTGAAGACTCTCTAAAGATATAGTCTATTAGAGAAGGGAGGAAATGACCGCAAGTGCACATGTAGAGGGGTTAGCCTGGGCAAGGAGAAAGGTCACCTCATTGAAAGAGACTGGGGAAAAGGAAAAGAGACAATGAGAGATGTCACCAAGGGGTTTTGAGATGAAGAGAACTATAGAATAGGAAATGCACAGAATGGCTTCAATGTTTTTTCAGTAAAATAAGAGGCAAGGTTCTTTATGAGAAAGAGTTCCTTCCAGCTCTCAATCTACGATCCTATGATAGAAGCTACTACCATTTAGAGAGCAATATGAAATGAAAACAAAATACCTTAAATTACTTGTCAGGATTTGAATCACAAAAACCATTTCATGCACTGTTATAAAATAGGATGGAATTCACTAAAGTTCTGTTTATAACAGTGTTAAGAGCACTAAAGCTCAGAATAAGTCTCTGGGTTAATTCAGTTGGGTAAATTCAGAACTGGCTAAATGACTACATCCAAAGAGGTGTCATTAATGGTTTCATATCAACCTGGAGGTGAGAAAACCTAAGGACAACAAAGGGTGGGGTTTTTTATATTATATTAATTATATTAGGAAAAAGAGGAATATCAGAGATGAGATAAGACCACTGCTCCAGGATGGGTAAGATGATATAACTGATACTGGAAATAAGGCAGAATACTTCAACCTCCAATTGCATTTTTTTTTTTTTGCCAAAGAGAATGATTTTGGAAATGGAAAGGACAGAATAAAAATTACTACTAAGGAGTTGATGGTCAAGGTAAGTAGGGAGATAATAAGAGAGCACCTTGCTGACCTGGGTGAGTATAAATCACCAGACCCAGTGGGTGCCAGGGAGTGGAAAGAACCAGTAAATGTTACTGAGGTGCCATTGTAAATAATCTTTGAAAGAACTTGGAAAATGAAACAAGTAACATAGGATTGGAAAAGGACAAATGTCTCATTTAAAAAAAAAAAGGATGATGGCTCTAGAAGGGACTTTAAAGACCATGTAGTCCAACCCCTCATTTTACAAATAAGGAAACTGAGGCCCAAAGAAATTAAATCGCTTGTACAAAGTCAAACTGGCCATAAATGGCAAAACCAGAACTTGAATTTATATCTCCTAACTCTGTGAAATGTTCTTTTCACTATGTCATGGAAAACAATGGAGACTGCAGAGAGATTGACTTCAATTACTAGAAAAAAATCTCCTATGTATTTTTTATTGAAAATTTTTAAATTAAATTTTATTTTTGTCATTTAACAAAAATCTATTTTCTTTCTGTCTTAACCCTTCCAGACATTATGGGAGGGGAAAAAAGGAAAGAAAAACACTTTTAAATAAATATATATAGTCAAATCAAATTTCCATGTTGTCTATATTCAAAAAATAACTCTCATTTTGTACTCTGAGTCATTTACCTCTTTGACAGGAGATGGATGGGTAGCATGCTTCATTCTGAGTCCTCTGGAATCACTGACTGGACATTGTGTTGATTGGATCTATAATGCATTATTAAAAAGATTGTTAGTAAACATCTGGAAAAAGTTTCACAAAGAACTAGCATGTCTTTATCAACGAGTCACTAAATTCAACTCAATTCAAGAAGGCCAAATTAAATTCATTTCCTTTTTTGACAGCTACTAGACACGTAGGTCTGGTTAATACTACAGATATAATTAATGGAGCATTTTACTGACGTCTCTGGGTTAGATGATAGTACGGCTAGGTCAGTTCAGAACTGGCTAAATGACTAAACACAAAAAGGAATCATTTCACAACTTGGAAGGAAGTCTCCAGAGGAGTACCCCAGGGATCTGTGCTTGGTTTTGTGTTATGTGATATTTTCATTAACAACTTGGATAAGAGCACAGATGGTAAGCTTATCAAAGCTGCTGATGACACAAAATTAGAAAGGATAACAAACACATTAGATGATAGGTTCCTAAAATATCTTCACAGGCTAGAATTCTGGCCTGAATCTAATAAAGTTTAATTGGGATCAACATAAAGTCACATACCTAACATTCAGAAAATCTACTTTATAAGTACAAGACAGGAGGAAAAAAATCAGGGAGCTTTAATAGACTACAAATTCATTATAAATCAATAATGTGATATGGCATCCAAGAAAGTTGGAGGATGATGTACAATCTTAATCAATATTGAGTTGTTTCGGTTGTTTCAGTCACATATGACTTTGTGACCCCATTTGGGGTTTTCTTCAAAGATATTAGAGTGGTTTGATATTTCCTTCTGCCACTCATTTTACAGATAAGGACACTGAGGCAAACTGAGTTAAGTGATTTGCTCAAGGTCATACAGCTAGTAAATGCCTGAGGCTGGATTTGAACTTAGGCCTTTCTGACTCCAGGAACCACACTCTCTATTCATTGTACCACCTAGCTGCCCTGGAAGTCCTGGGTTCAAGTAGGTATAGCGTCCAGAAATAAGGCAGTGAGAGTCCTACATTGTACTCTACTGATGTTAGACCACATCTTGAGAATTGTGTTCATATTTGGGCGCCATATTTTAGAAAGGGGTCTTAGAAGGAATCTAGTCCAACTCGTCATATTGTTGATGAAGAAACTGAGATTCCCAGTGTAAATGACTTGAACAGGGTCACACAGGCAAATTACATTAGAGCCACGATTTGAACCTATGTATTTTTATTCCATATACAATGTTCTTTCCACTGGATTATGGAAAAGAGCAGAGACTACAAAGCATAGACCAGTAAGTTTGACTTCCATTACTGATAATACCATCATATACTGACCAATGTTCAGTGAAAGTAAAAGACCTTACAAGTGTCAGTTGAAGTAACTGGGAATGTTTAACGTGGAGAAGAGAAGACTTAAGGGGAGCAAGATAGCTATCTTTAAGTACTTGAAGGACTATCAGATGGAAAAGGAAATTAGGCAAATTCAGCTTTGGTATTAGAAAGCAAAATTAGGAATAATGGTTGGAAGTTGTAAGGAGGCAGACTTAGTTTTCCTAGCTGTCCAGAAGAGGAACCAACCAACCAGATAGCTCTCAAAACAATGGATTCTCCCTTAACTAGAGGTTTTCAAACAGAGGCTAGTTACGCTTGCCACTGGACTTTGATCACTTTAGAAGAGAGAGGGTGATTACTTTGTGCAACTCCGCCTCACCTACACCCAAATCACACTGGAGTTAAGCCCTATCCCGTGATGTCATGGATCCTCTTTGAAAACTAAGGAAGAACAGCAACAACAACTTTGTAAAAAGAGTTTTTTGTTTAGGTATAAATCAGATCTAATAGACCTTGAGGTTCCTTCCAACTCAGATTCAGTAAACTGCATGAGAGAAGGCACTTTAAATTGTTGAATGATGATAATGCAGGAGGCAAAAAAATTGTCAATACTTTGCTGCAAAGTACAAAGATGCATTTTATTTCCCTCTGTCTCTGACGTGCTTCTTAAAACCAAAACCTAAATAAAGAACTAGCTCCAACTGAGGAAAGGCAGTTAAATCCAAGGTATAATGCAATTAGGTCACATTCTTCCTTTGCTTCTTTAGAACATTCAGTTAAATCTAATCTTTGGAGATGGAGCCAAGATGGCAAATTAAGAGCAGCAATTCAGTCAAACTCACCTAACATTCCCCTCCAAACAACTTTAAAATAATGCCCAAAATCGAATTTTGGAGTGACAGAACCAACAAAACTTCAGAATAAAATGCATTTTCTAATCTAAGACAACTTAGGAAGTCCACAGGAGAGCTCTAGGACACTGGGTAAGCACTGGTCCAAACTGTGCATAATGACAGCCAACAGCAAGCCTGGGAGGCACCTGGGATAGGAGTAGCAGCAGCAGCAGCAGCAGCTTTCAGGAGCTCACAGACAAGAGGCATTAAGGGGATCAGACAACTGATCAGAAAGAGATTACAAGGGACCATTTGGTGGCATGGGGTACAGCTGGCATTGATTAGCAACTCTATTGTTAATAACCAGTCATTGGGTCATAGTTTCAGGGATAGAGGAGCACTTATGGATGGTCATATACCAAAAACTTGTAGACCTCCAGAACCAGCTCTGAAGACAGAAGCATGAAAAAGCCTAAAGCTTAGGGTGGTGTCCCTCTACCTTAGGTGAGCAGACCCCAGCTTTAACATAAAGTTCAGTCAAGAAATAGACTGGAAGAATAAGCCAACAACAAGAAAGAAATTTGACCATAAAAAACTACTACAATAATAGGGAAGACCAAGACACAAACTCAGAAGAAGACAACAAGGTGAAAACCCCCACAACCAAAGCCTCAGAGAAAAATGCTAATTGGACATAAGCCAAACAAGAATTCCTTGAATAAATGGTCAAAGGATAGGAACAGGCAATTTTCAGAGGTGGAAATTAAAGATATCTATAAGCATATGAAAAAATGCTCTAAATCACTATTGATTTGAGAAATGCAAGTCAAAATAACTTTGATGAACCACATCTCACCAGTCAGATTGGCTAAGATGGCAAAACAAGAAAATAAAAAATCCTGGGGAGCCAAGATGGCGGCGTAGCAGCAGCAACATATCGCAGCTCTCACATAGCCACCCAAAAATACCCATAAAATAGGACTATAAACAAATCATACAACTCTAAAACGCACACAAGGATACTTCCCAATAAAGTCAGCTCGGCTATGAGGAACCATATCAGCACTGCGAACTGAAACCAGCCTGGCCTGAAGCCGCGGCTGTGCCCCGGGGGCGGCTGGGCGGGAGAAGCTTCTCAGGTGAGCGGAGATTAGCACCAGCTGCGAGTGGGGATTGTGAAAGGGGGAGATAACCAGTCCGGCCAAAAGGTCTCCAGAGCAGAAAAGCGAAAGGCAGAGGTTTTGCACCCGCCTCTGCGTTGTAGCTTCTCGCCCGCAACCTGCAGACAGCAGGGGGATTGAGCGATTGTTTTCAGGCCAGTGCTCTCGCATTGAGTGGCCTGGATCCGGATCATCGTCTTGGGTCTTGGTCTTGGAGTCTTCATTATCCAGTTAGCTGGAAGTCTATGGCAGCCGGGAGGACCCCAGCGATTTGGGACAGAGCTTTCCCTTCTGGAAGCAGAGCCCCACAGAGATTTTTAAAAAAAAATTCACGGTCTGAACAACCCTGAGTAAGAATAAGCATAAGAAGCAAAGTAAGAACAGCTCCCAAACCCTAGATTCCTTCTTTGGGGAAAAGAAAGATCATGGGAGAGAGAGGGAGGAGGAGAGCGCAGCCAGAGCGCCCCCACCAGAGGCCTCCAATAAACATGAAGAATGCCTTAAAGCTAGAGATGA
>JAQQSV010011499.1:0-12990 GCA_028646515.1 Pseudochirops corinnae | reverse complement strand
TATTCAGTTACCAGAGAGGGAAGCACCAACATCTGGGTTTTCAAAGCCGGGGGCTTATTGGCTTCCCAGAGTCTTGTCTGGCCAAATCACACAACTCTTCTCAAAGTGAGCCCCAAAGCAAAACCTTACCTCAGGGCGTATTTATAGCCTTCTCCTGGATCAGAGAATGTCACAGCCCTCTTGACCCACTGCCCAATCTCAAAGCTACAAGGCTCCCACCACAGGCTCCATGTGAGCACATTCAGCCTATTAGGGGGCAGAGTATACTTTCAAATCAGGGAAGGTTCTTAGATTCACTTAAAACCTATCAAGGGGCCTAGGGGCAGGGAAGATCTTCAGATTCCCACAACAGAAGGGAGTGGGACAGTGGGATGGGTTCACCTTTAAGGTTCCTTCCAGTTCTAGATCCATAAGGCAGCTAGATGGCCCAGTGGATAGAGCGCTGCATGTGGAACTGGGAAGACCTGAGTTCAAATCCAGCCTTGGACACTTAGTGACTACGTGGCCTTGGAGAGCCATCTGACCTCTCTAGGCTTCGGTTCCCTCATCTATAACAGGGTAACTGTCCAGGATTGTTTTGAGGATCATCTGAGATAATGCTTGTAGCATGCTTAGCACTTTGCCTGTCGCAGAGTAGGCCTTATATAAATGTTATTTATTATTAAGGCTGTAGAATGGGAAAAATTAAAACTCTACAAGCAGACAAACAAGCAAAAAAAAGCAGACGTGAGTCATCGCAAGCCTACAGTGATCCTCTTTCCCTGCCGACCCTCCTCCTCTCCCTCCCTGAAGCTGGTGGAGCAGGCAGCGGGCAGTCAGTTGGCGGTTATTATGACCCCTTAGGGCACTGAATGTTGCTAAATTGGTCCCTTTGATGCCCTTACATTGATTATGTGGGTTTTCATACCTCTGTATTTCTGTGCACTCTTCCCACAGATTAGTTAAGTCACTTCTCCGGGGCCTGTGGGAGTAAATTAAAGCCCCCTGGGATTTCTGCAGAAAAGCACCTCTGGTATGTCATGGCAATGGCATCAGTGCAGACCTGTCCGGAAACTACGGAGACAGGGAGGAAGCGGCATTTGCAGGGCGGGGTTTCAGGAGGGTCGGGGGCTCTTTAAGAGCTGACACGTTTTCTAAAAGCCTGCTGGGTCCATTTTATAGGTTTGAGGCATTCGCCTGGTGATTACCGTTCTGCTCTTCAGTTTCAGCCGTAGAATGGTGGCAGAAGCTCCACATTTAGCTTAGAGCTGAGCAAGCGTTGGAGAAACCGGATTTGTGTTGAATCTGACCGTTAAACCTGAACAAAACTGTGAAAGTTTGCTTCTCAAAAGTTCTGAAATAGGGGCGGCTAGGTGGTGCAGTGAATAGAACACTCACCCTGTAGTCAGGAGGACCTGAGTTCAAATCCACCCACAGACACTTTACACGTACTAGCTGTGTGACCTTGGGTAAGTCACTTAACCCCAATTGCCCTGCTCTCCCCCTCCAAAAAGTCAGAAAAAAAAAGTTCTGAAATGATGAAAATTGAAATGCAAGTGACATTCCGTAGGTGGAGATAAGATTTCTGAAATGCAGATTAAAGAACGAAGAAGCTTTTCTTTTTCATTCGAGATTAAAGGGAAAAAAAAGGCACGCGGAGCCTGTCACAATCCCGAAGCCTGAAGTGAAGCTTATTGGCAGCCGCGTTTACAAAAGCCAGGGTGGCGGAGAGGAGGCAGCCCCGGCAGTGCCAGCCCCGGCCGTGGCAGCCCCGGCCGCGCGTCTTGGGGGGGAAGCCAAGACCGTCAGCGGGGAAGCCGCGAAGGAGAAGGGAGAAGCAGACATAGACTCCCAAGAGCAGGAAAGAAGGAGCAGGTCCTGGAGCCTTTACCAAACACTTCCGCGTGCCTTCTTTTCCTTTCATTTCTGCCCGTCCGTCCTGTGTTACTTCATTTGCAACTGTAGCCCTCCATTCTGCTCTATTTATCAAGGCTTTCCTCCTGATAAAGATGAAGAGAAATAGAGAAAAATCCTCGGCCGTCTGGTGGTATATGTAATGTTCTCCACCCGTGGTCCTCCACCTCTGCAGTGAAGCGAGGAAGGTGAAATTTCTCAGCTCCTTTGTAGAGCCAAGCGTGCTCCAGCATGATTTATTTTCTAAGCGACCTTTCCTCTAGCTGTAACAACACTCATCATTTATCTAACAGAGGCTTTGGCAATAGCAGGCTGAGATCCTCTTCCCTCCCTTCTCCTCCCAAACCCTCCTTTCTCCTTCCCTCCTGTCCTGTAAGCAAAATAGCATCTACATACATTTGAAAAAGAATATATATGGATATACACATGTACATGTGTATGCACAATATGTGCATAATATGTGCATACATTCAATTCAGTAAACATTTATGAATCACCTACTATATGCCAGCGAGGCAGCTAGGTGACTCAGTGGCTAGAATGCTGGGCCTGGAGTCCTGAAGACCCTGGGGAAGTCATTTAACCTCTGTCTGCCTAATCCTCTGGAGAAGGAAATGGCAAACCCCTCCAGCATCTTTGCCAAGAAAACCCCATGATATAAGGGACAGCTACACGCCAAGCTCTGTGCTGAGGGCTGGGGCTGCACAAGAAGACAGAAGACAGTTCCACTCTTGTGTATATGTTGTAGGCGTGTGTGTACGTATATGTATGTATTAGTTCTGGGCAGTGAGGTGGGATAGTGGATAAAGCTCAGTCCTGGAGTCAGGAAGACCTGAATTCAGACACTTACTAGCTGTGTGACCCTGCTTGCCTCAGTTTCTTCATCTGTAAAAGGAGCCAAAGAGGAAATGACAACTCCAGGGTCTTTGTCAAGAAAACCCCAAATTGGGTCACAGAGAGTTGGCTATAACTGAAAACAATCAAATAGCAAATACGTAGCTGTGCTCACTTATCTAATAACAGAGCTTTGAGGAAGAGCAGGCTGTGATGCTGCATCTCACACGTACACATGTATGTGTGTGTACACATATGTGTACATGTATGTATGTGCACGGCAATTATTCAGATGACAGTGCTCATATAGCCCAAGAGGTCTTGGAGCTCAGAGCTGGGCATTCCTCCTACCAACATGACCGCTCACTGTCTATGCCATGCTCATCCTTGGCCTTTCATACAGTTGCCCCTGCATCTAATGCCTCATCCAACATTCTGGGCAGGTTGTCATCCACTTTCCGCCCAAAGTCGACCTCTGAAGGCAAATTCCTGGCTGCAAGTCTATAAATTATGTGACAGGACTGGGGATGCAGGAAAATTAGGGGCTGTCTCCTGAGTTCCTACCCCACTCCCTGCCCATGCCTCCATTTATCTTTAAAGGACAGACTCATTTTTAAAACCTTGGACTATCTCAATATCTGTGCTTCTGTTTAAGCTTCTGGGGCTCAGCCAGCCATCTCTGAGCAGACAGGAGAGGCAAACCTGTGGTTTATGCTGAGGTTTTATTGCCCTGTTGAGCTGTAAATTTCTTTTCCTCCAAAGTGCTGAACGAGCAACTCAATCAATAACTCTTAAGAACTCAGCTTAGGCATTTTAATTAAACATCTTTAGCTTTCAGGCCATATTAAGTGACTAGTGCCAGATACAATGGATCTCTTTGGATCCCCAGACTGGAGGCTCTTCAGGTAACTGGAGTCACTCCATTCTGAATACCAGTCTGCCTTAGTTCCTTGATGATGGAGAAACACTTTTACTGTCTAAAACAGTTGTTCTCAACCTTCCTAATGCCAGCCACCCTTTAATACTTGTAAGTGGGCTTATCTGCATGTGGGAGGACCTGCCTGGAGACAGATAGAGGAGTGGTGTCTAGGTTCCTAAGACCATCGGAAATATGTGTTTTCTGATGGTCTTAGGTGATCCCTGTGAGAGGGTCGTTTGACCCCCAAAGGGGTCGCGACCCACAGGTTGAGAACCACTGATCTAAAAGCATACACATGTTGTATTCTGCCTGGGAAATACATATTCTTAATTGGTGATGAAACACACATAAGACTTCATTTAATCTTTCCTGCCTTCTATGCCTAGGCACTGGGGCACCTAGGTGGCATAGTGGTTAGAGCACTGGCCCTGCAATCAGGAGGACCTGAGTTCAAATGTGACCTCATACACATACTAGCTGTGTGACCCAGGGCAAGTCACCTACCCTGGTTTGTCTCAATTTCCTCATCTGTAAAACGATCTGGTGAAGGAAATGGCAAACCATTCCAGTACCTTTGCCAAGAAAACCCAAATGGGGTCACCGAGAATCAAAAGCAACTGAACAATGTAGTTTATTAGGAATCTTAAACCCCTTAAAGCCTACTTGAATTCCTTCAAAGTCTAATCTCTTTTTTGTTAATATAAGTTTTTAGAGGTATAATTTTTCCTTAGAGGACTTTTTTTTTAATAGCATGCTCATTTATCCTTTATACAGGATGTTACAAGAGTCTTAATATAGTTTTAAGCTTTAAGACCCTCTAGATAAGCCCCTTGTCCCCTTTTTTTCAGATGACTGTATTATAAAAACTTTCAACCGCACCAACATTTCTGGTGATGCAACAATGGAATCATCCCTGATCCCAACGCAGTTCCAGTTTACTGTGGTAATAAACTTGTACCCAGATAATTCAGTGCCAGGTAATCTGAGAATGGAGAGAGCCCTAAACCAACAATATGGGGAATCAGCAAGGGCTTCATGGAAGAGAAGAAACACTGATGCTGAGCTTTCTGGGAAACCCAAGATTGTGAGAGGAGTAGAAAGGAGAGAGTGCATTCCAGGTACCATGGAGATGACTTATCCCAATGCACGGAGGTGAGACATGGGATTGTGGAATTTGGAGGCAACCTGAGGCCCTGGGTGCAGACTCTAGCTTTGTGACTTTGGTGTCTTCATCTGCCTGGGTTTCAGTTTCATTGTCAGTAAAATGAAAGGGCTGGATTGGATGGGCTTTGAGATCGCTCTCTGTATAAGGATGTCAGGTCTTCCTTACCTCCCTTCTCCCAGTCACTTTATGATTTCAAAGGAAAACTCGGAGGACTTTTTTCTAGCTCCCAGGAACTGACACACTTCTCCATGTAATGAGGCACTGAATGGGGGCTTAACAAATATTAAGAAGCTCAGTGATTAAGAAGCTTAGAACATTACATCAGTGTTAGCTAGTAGATTGTATAGATGCATTGGTTGAAGGATTTCCTCACCTGGGAGCTTCCTATGCCAGTGGAATCCCAGGTCTCTGTCCTAGGCTAGAAAGATCCCCTCTTCTTTGGCCAGTGTAAGTGGCCGTGCTAAAGGCCTTGGGAATTTTCAAGCATCCTTTTCCTTCTGCTAAAAATGTTCCTTTTTTCTGTCTATAGTTCCTGCCAGATCTATACCAAAACTGCTTTGTAAGCCTGTGTGCTTGACCTAACTAATCTTACCCAGGCTATAGGTCTTGTAGCTCTGGAGCAGAGGCTGTATGTATGCAAGGTACCCAAGTCCATCACCTACTGTTTCAATTTGTCACCCTCTTGAGTAGATAAATAAATTGCAGAGGTCCCAGAGATCCAATCTGATAGGACAGTGTGAATGTAGGGAAAGGGCTCATAACAAATCAATCTGGAAGGATAGGTAGCCTGTAGACCTATTGCCGCAACTCTTCAACATCAGGCATTCATTCTGTCCTGGGGTAGTGTGGTGTCAGGGATAGGGAACTGGCCTTGGATCCAGGAAGATCTCATTGCAAGGTATGTCCCTGACACATGTAGGCTTATTGAACCTGAGTGAATCACTTACCTTCTTGGTGCTCATGGAAATTATTTAAGACTAAGTTGCAGAGAAGTTGGCTCAGTAGATAGGTCATTGAGCCTGCAGTCGGGAGGATGTGAAGTCAAATCCAGTCTCAGACACTTGCTAGCCATGAGTCACTTGGTCAAGTCTCTTAACCTCTCTCTGCCTCAATTTTTTCATCTGTAGAGTGGGCATAATATTTGCACCTACCTCACAGGGTTGCTGTAAGTATAGAATGATATAATATTTGTAAAGACCTTCACAAACATTAGAATGTTACATCAGTGTTAGCTAGTAGATTGTATAGATGCATTGGTAGAAGGATTTCCTCACCTGGGAGCTTCCTATGCCAGTGGAATCCCAGGTCTCTGTCCTAGGCTAGAGGTAGGGACCGCAGATGCTTCCGGACTGACATGGTTGCTGTCATCCCATGGCTAGGTCTGGTACTACGGTAGAGAATATTTGGGCCAGAGGACTCTGTGCCAAATCCCACCTGTGTTAGTGCCACCCCTGAGACCCTTTATCTCTAAATCAGGAAGGGGAACTTGATAATCTCTGGGTCATCTCTAACTCTTCATCTATGACCCAATGACTTGTTCTTTTTAGGCACAGAGGGAGAACAAATGCACAAGCAAAAACCCAGAAGCAATTGGTGGAAGAAGCAAAGAAGCCATCTTAGGTTTGATGTCACAAAGAGAAAAAAGACTCCCTAAAAATGAGAGCTATTCAGTAGTGAAATGGGCTGCTTGAGATGCGGTAGGTTCCCTGTCCTCAGAGGTCCTCACACAGAACCTGGGCAAACCTTCTTGTAAATATTATAGGAGGGAATCCTTCCAGGTAAGAGCTGGATCAGATGGCTCCTGAGATTCCTTCCACCTGTAAAATTCTCTGATTCAGTGAATTGCTATTTTCAAAAGTGAGGTTTACGAAAAGATGATCTCACAACAAACAAACCAAACCAAACCAAAGAACAAAAAAGTAGTGATGCAAAAGATGGGCATTGCGGTCTGCAATGATACCAATAGTTGGATGGGACAAGAATGAGCCAAGACTTTGACTCTCAGAACCCTTCTGTGCTCAGGGCTATCGAGAGAATAAAGAGAGAATGAATGCATACAGATTATAAACAGTAATTAGATTTCAAAACAGTCTAGAAGGAGAAAGAAACACAGAAGGGCATGAAAGAGACGATCATTCCTCAGAAATACTCATCCACCATAAAGGAAGGTCATTCAAGTGGGGATTTGATCGGCTGGGTTTGGGGATACAGGTTTCTGAACAGAGTTCTTATCTGGGATAGGGGAGGAAAAAAGGTTAAAGAGAAATACGTTCTCACACATGAAGAAAGAATACTAACTTAAGCAAACTAAAGGCATATGGGATAGGACAGGAATACTGAAAGGAAAGAGGGCCTTTAGGAAGAAGTTTGGATCAAATCTACATAAACAAAACTAATTTTTAGCCGGACTAAAGCTCTGGCTATGAAAAAATCGAAACAAAGAATTAAGTGGAGGAAAACAGAAATCTTCTTTTTTTTAACCTTAATAAATGAGAATTGATTAAAATTACCAACCAAGTGAATGAGAATGACAAAATGGATCAGTATTCTTAAGCTCCTAAGGCCCTTCTCCCTGCATGGGCAGTGTTTCAAATTTAAGAAATGCATTCTAAAATCCACATATGAAATAAGAATGATATTCTGGAGCCAAGTTTGGTATGTGTCAGAAGAATAAAAACCCTAGAAATTGTGGTTTTGGACCAAGTAACAGTAAAAATTCACTGTTATTTTTGTCCCCCAGATATTCAGTTACATTTTTGGTAATTCAGAGTTCCTCTTACTTTCTGTGATCCTTTCATTTACATTATTATGATAATTGTGTATATTTTTCTCTTTCTTCAGTCTATTGTACTCTATCAGTTCATAAAGGGCTTGCCCACATTTTTGTGAATCCTTCCTACTCATTAATTCTTATTGCCAAATAATGTTTTATTATATTCAAGTCAATAAACACTTCCTTTTTTCTAGATCTTTGCCTCCGTGAAGAGTTTTGCCATGAATATTTTGTCATGCATTGGGCTTTTATTTCTCTTTTCTGCTTCCTTGGGGCTACGTGCCAGAAGCGGGCTCACTGTTTTCAAGAATATTGATCGTTTAGTCATGTTTCTTCTATAATTGATATCCAGAGCAGATAGAACGATATCCAGCTTAGCCAACATTTTATTCATTCAGCCAAAGTGGCCTCTTTGCTGCTCAATCTTCCATCTTGGTTCTTTGCACTAACTTGCTCATGCCTGGAATACTGTCCTTCTTCACCTCTACTTCCCACAGTCCTTGACTTCCTCAAATGCTCCCTCCTACCCGAGGCCTTTCCTGGTCCCTTCAGATACTCACATCTTCCCCTCTTGGGTTACTAGTTGACTCTATGGATTTTGTAGATACCATTGTCTTCCCTGTTGGATTGCAAGCAACTGCAGCACAGGGACTATTTTTTTTCTTTGTTCCCCCCAGCTCAAAGCATGGTGCCTAACTTAGAAGAAGGGCTTAATCTATGTTGATTGATTTATGCTACCATAGTGTTCCTTCTCTGTTGGCACACATGCTCCCACTCTTCCCTTCTGTGATCTGCCTCCAAATGTTCTGCCCTTATTTTCTGATAATACCAAAGGCAGGGAGGAAATTAAAAAAAAACAACAACAAAAAACCTCTCATCTACTTCTCCTCTTGACTCCTGCCCACCTTCTCTTGTGCCAAACCAAGAGAAGTTCCTGTGAATTATCACACCAACTATAACACTGATTTACCAATAGGAGAATAAGCAATTTTTTCATTCTTTAAGTATAAAGTCACTTCTTTCTATTCTTTTCATGATTTTCATGATGTATCTTTCATTTCTCATATCTTTTAGCTCATGGATTCTCTCTTCGCATTCCTATCTCTCAGATATATAAATTAAAAAAAAAGAAACTCAAATAATTAACCAAAAGATTTCCTCATCCCACATTCATGGTCTTGTGTAGGCTTAGCCCCATGGAAAATAAACATTTGATTTGTAATTATGGGAGATTCCACCTGCAGGCCTAGTAACACAATCGCAGAAAGCCCAAACAACTCAATTGACTCAATCAATCAAATAATGAAAAAAAATGTACACTAGGTACCAACGTGTCTGTAATCAACTTGAGAAGACTGAAGTACTTTGATCATTGGATAAAACAGATGCAGATACACACACAATGTCTTGAGATCAACTGAAAGAATCGAATAGCCTTCTGGGTCCATGTATAAAGCAGCAATCCAGTTGGAGTTCATGGATGGGTGGTTGGGGAAAGGGATCATCTGGGGTCTGATTGGCTCTGGTGCCGATTTTCCTGTAGGAATCCTTGTTCTCTGCTTTCTGAAGTCTGGTCATTTGGCATTCATATAAATAGAGATAATAACCCTCTGCCTGGGATATGTAGAGCACCATCTCCCATCTCCCCTAGGATCTCAAACTCCTGTGTACTCATTACCTCATTCATCCTCCCCTCTATCTGTAGAGTGCATATTGCACCCCATGCGATCCTGTTCTCTTCCCTTTCACCCTTTTCCTTTGGAGGGACAAGGAGATAAAGTAACACACACCCTTACATGCTCAGTCAGTAGTGGTGCTTGAAGCCTTCCCCCCAGCCTAATGCACATTTCTTTAGATTGCCTCTTGTCCTAAGAGGAGGCTTGTTCCCTCTTCTTTTTAATAAACATGCAGCTGGACGGAGTTTTCTCAGATTAGCTGATCATCAAGTCTATTATTCCATAAATGTGTATCAGATGTTGCTTAAATCCAACTTGATTACAGACGCTCCCCACAGTTTTTCTCAGTTGGTTAACTCCAAACATTTTGTCATTAAACCATTTAATTTAACTAGCTCCAAAAGTTCCATTTAAATTGCTTAATGCTATAGACATGAAATCAGCCATCACTTGCACCATCAAAGGGGCCATATGATAACCAGCTTCCTCTGTATTTACAGGTCCTTCCACCCAAGCAGTCAACATACTTGTTTTCTTAACTTACTGATTCCTAGGATCTCTCTGTGATACAGAGAGGAACAACCTGGTGTAGAGAAGGCCATGTTGGATCTATAGTTGGGATTGACCTGGGCCCAAATCCCACCTCAGATCTTTACTAGGTAGGTGATGGGTCAAGTCACTAATCTCTATGCTTCTAAGTACAGATGATAACACAAATGCGCCTCCTTCATCTTCTCCTCCCTGAAGCCTTTCCTGATTCCCTGAAGCTGTTGCCCAGCATGGAATAGAACAGGTCAAAGCTTCTGTGTTCATCACTAGTGGAATGAACTTTTGCATCTCCATCCTGGGTGACATAGAGAGACCCATTCTCAAAGGACCAGACCAAACTGTCAATGCTCTGTCAACATGAGCTATCATCACTGGAGAGGCCAAAGGACCTGTAGGGGATTTAGAGACTGTAATGATACTGGGATTTGAAGATCTTCCACACCCCTTGAACTTGCTGACATAGCAGGAAGGGGTGGAGCAAGAGAACATCTGAACCCAGCTAGTCTCCACGTGGTACTGACTAGAAGTGGCGGCAGAGGCAGGGGTTGCAGGTGAACTCCTTTTCCTCTGAGCCAGCCAGAATTTCTGCTATGGACTCCTGCTGAGGACTGCCAGGGACAGGAACTGTGAGGGGCTGGAGCTGCTGGGAGCAAGCTGCCTGGACACTGAGCAGTTGCCTGCATGAGGAGAGGAAGATCTTTGCCTGAGGTAGCCTGTCCTGTTTTGAAGGCTTGAGAATATAGGTGTTTACTACTTTAACTACATGTGCCAACTTTGTAACTACTACTTTAACTACATGTGCCAACTTCATAACTATTTGTTGGCTTGGACTTTCTGGTTTTGGAACTCAGTTTTCTGGTTTTTAAATGAATACTCTAGCTATATTTCTTATGTAGAGAGCCTGTTACATTTTGTGATTAATAACCATATCAGCATACTTATAGTTACTGTAGGCATCATGAATGCTGCATTGCTGATACAGAGATGGAAAGGGACTTGGGGATCGAGTCATTTTACAGGCAAAGAAACTGAGGCCCAGAGTGGCCTAATATGGCCTAGGTAATACAGAGCAGAGTTGGGATCTGAACCCAGGCAGGGGGTCATAGAACCTTGAGTCTGAAGGTACATCAGAGGTCAATGAGTCTAAAGCCCTCATCTCTCAGAGGAGGTACCTGAGGGTCAGAGGACTTTTAAGTAGCTTGCCCAAGGTCACTGGGGCAATACGTTTGTTTGCATGTTGTCTTCCTCATTATACTGTAAGTTCCTTGAGGGCAAAGACTGTCTTTGGCCTCATTTTGTATCCCCAGCACTTAGCCCATAGTAGGTGTTTTAATAAATGTTATTTGATCGACTGAAGTGTCAGTGCCAGGATAGAAACCCAGGTTGATTTTAAATCTAGTGTTATTTCTACTCCACTATAGACCCTTGGAAAGAATTCCTGATTTTACAAAAGAGGAAACCGAAGAGATGAGCTGCTTTGCCTCAGGGATCCATGCGTGAAAGCTGAAATTTAATGGCGGTATGAATTTGGTTGTACAAGCCCACAGCAACGCTGCTTTCTGCTTAGTAGCAGTGATGGCACCAGAAATGGGATTATTTCATAAAATATTATCACAGGGGATGATTTTTGGTGAAACAAATCTTTATTTTGCAATCATCTTGTTCCTCCTCTCATATAATTCTTACTACCTTCCTTCCTCGGCTTTGGACCTTTGCTTCACAGTCCTCTCTTCCCACCTCGTTCTTACCCTTCGATTTTGGGGCTGTGTTCCATTCTGCTCATCTGCCCCTTGAGCAGGGCGTTGGACTTGGCCCCGACATTTGCAAGTTTGTCACTGTTCTGCCAGCCGCCCCCTAATGCCCGCCTGTGTCGGCCCCCCCCCCATCCCCACCCACCCCATAGGAGGGAGGCCATGGCGCTGATCACGAACCGAGTATATACTGTCTTTCTTTTTCTATTCGCTCTGTTATTAAATTGCCACAATGTGCTGGAAGCAGCTGTCCAAAGTGCATCTAATGACCAACCAGTAGTTACATTGCAGGGAAAAAAACTCCAAATTCAGATTGACAAATATAGGCAGAAAAAGGAAATAAACCAACGGATCAGTCCCTGCCCTGTTCTCCTCACCTTGTGCAACATATACTAAGTATATTTTACTGGGCCTACATGTGGTGAATGAAATAAAATTTGCATGTGGTTTGCATAGACATATAATTAAAATTAATTTTTAATTGTTTTTCTGAAGTCTCTTATTTCTTCCTTCCTTCCTCTTCATTATTAATAGCTCATAATCATATAGAGCTTTAAGATTTTTGAAGTGCTTTCTGCCTGTTAATCTGTTCTTATATTAACCTGGGATCCAGGTCCACTGACCAGTGAGTTGACGTATCATTAGAAACTAGTGTTTAGCACAGGGCCTGGCACGCAGGATGTACTTAATGAATGCCTGTTGATGAGCTGCAATGACTAGAACTGCAACACCTTGCTCATTAATGAATCTCTGAGTTCTGAAAAACAAATCCAGTTCATTTTTACCTATTTGATGAAGAAACCTCTTTTCTCAAAAGCTTTTGTCTTTCTCTTTATATTTTCACTCCCTCCCCTAATATTTTAGCCTTGAACATCAGTGTTACTGATTATCAAAATCATTAATAGCATAACACTAAACAATGACTTAAATAATTACTTACAATATGTCAGCTGTGAGAAAGATCATAGCCAGAGTCACCCAGAATCACCGCTCTGTAAACATCGTGCTGCCATTCATGAAAGAATCCCGAATCTCTTAGAAATCCTTTTCATAATGTTTCTTTGCAAGAGTTAATTCAGTCTCTCAGCAAAGTCCTACATACATACATACATGCACACGTATGTGTATATGCGTGTATGTTTATATGTATAGACAAATACACGTCTATATCTACATAACTCTATGTATGTGTGTGTGTTTGTATACTCCAGTATCTCTTTCAAGAAAACCCCAACTGGGATCATGGAGAGTTGGACATCACTGAAAATGACTCAACAATAAAAAAGATTTGTTGAGCAGTGGAATGATATGGTCCAGACCTGTGCTTTTAAAAGGTTATTTGGAAGAGGCAAAGCCGAGGGGCCCTGGAAGCACCCTATGGAGAGGAGAGAGCACTTGCTTTGGAGACAGGAATACACGAGTGCAAATGC
>JAQQSV010011498.1:0-12990 GCA_028646515.1 Pseudochirops corinnae | reverse complement strand
GAAGAAGAAGAAGAAGAAGAAGAAGAAGAAGAAGAAGAAGAAGAAGAAGAAAGAAGAGGGAGAGGAAGAGGGAGAAGAAGAAGAAGAAGAAGAAGAAGAAGAAGAAGAAGAAGAAGAAGAAGAAGAAGAAGAAGAAGAAAGAAGAAAGAAGAAGGAGAGGGAGAGGGAGAAGGAGAAGGAGGAGAAGAAATTAGATTAGAAGGTGTTTTGAAAATTGTGCAACATTTTCAGTAATCCAAAACTGCACCCTACTACAGAAGCCTATCTTTTTTATTTTAATTTTCACTTGAAAAGGTAGAATGGCTGAGAGCCACAAAAAAAAAATTCTCAAAAGAATAGAAATTTTAGGGGACCCCAAGAACAATGGAAATACAAAACACGGCCAGTGAAGCCGAGTGCACAAGAAGGAGGAGGAGTGCAAAAGACAATGTTTGGGACGCGGACAACCAAAAGAAAAGGTGGGTTAGTCATGTAGCAAGAACAAAGGAAAATAGATGGACAGCGGAATGGGGCACCATGAGTCTGTGCATAGTGGAACCATAGAGTCCGTGAATCATGTGCCATATTCCATGCATCATGAATGTGATGAATCCACAAAATATCCCCAAAACCAGAGGAAGTCCTCCAGTACATTTGGTAAGATATGAATAGGCCTGGACAAAGATCGCAAAGAATGAAAGGTATGAGTGCTTTGTGATTCACACTGAGAGAAGGAGAGCCTACATGGATTGTTTATGTTCATGTTTAAATTTATATACATATGTATGTATGTATATTTATATGTACATATCTAGTTTTAAAGTTTTAGTTTTACTTATCTTTTAATTTGCAAAAGGGTCTAAAGAAAGAGAAAATAAATTCTTTTTTAATTTGAAAAATAAATTAAAAATTTTTTAGAAAGAAGAGCAAGTATAGATATTTAACAGGGAATTAGAAATTGAGTCCAATCCTTTTTTATTTTATGTTTAGTTTTCAACATTCACTTTTATAAGATTTTAATTTCCAAATTTTTTTCTCCCTCCTCTCTCCAAGATGGCATGCAATCTGATATAGGCTATATATGTATAATCGTATTAAACAAATTTTCACATTAGTCATGTTGTGAAAGAAGAATCAGAGGAAAAGAGAAAAGCCATGAGAAAGAAAAAAAAAGTGAAAATAGTAAACTTTGATCTGCATTCAGACTCCATAATTCTTTCTCTGGTTGTGGATAGCATTTTTCATCATGAGTCTTTTGGAATTATCTTAGATCATTGCATTGTTGCAAAGAGCCAGGTAATAGCAGTATACATCATACATAGCTAGGGCAAATAACTGGCACTGTAGATAAGAGTGTTGGACCTGGAGTCAAAAAGACTTGAATTCAAATCCAGCCATAGACACTTACTTGCTGTGTGACCCTGGGCAGGTCTCCTAACATCTGTCTGCCTCAGTTTCCTCATCTGTAAAATGGGGATAGTACTAGCACCTATCTCCCATGGTTACTGGGAGTATCAAATGAAATAATATTTATAAAGTGCTTAGCACAGTGTGTGGCACACAGTAGGTACTTAATGAGTGCTTATAAAAATATGTATAAAACATTCTGCTGGGTTTTGTGTGGAGAAACAGAACTAAGACACAGTGGTGTTCATCTCCCAGCTCAGCTTCTTGCTGCCTGTGAGACCTTAGGCAAGTCATCTCTCCTCTCTGGCCTCTCAGTTTTTTTCATCTCTAAATCATAAGGGTTCAATTGGATGATTTCTAAGGTACCCTCCCTCTTTAAATGTATGTACCTATTATCCTGCAATTATTTCCTGCCCTAATGGAGTTTACAATCTAGTAGGAGAGAGAAAGCTGGTACTTAGGTGACTGCAGTCCAAGGCAGAATGTGACCAGGAAATACTGGAGGTATGAAGTGCATTGTCAGTTCAGAGGAGCTGACAATCACTGCCTGTCGAAGGGAAGTCAGGGAAGGCTTCCTGAAGGAGGTGGCATTGAAGTCGGGTCTTGAAGAGTGGGGAAGATTTAGACAGGCCTGGCTGGAGGAGAAAGATTCTCCCAGCACCTATGCTGAATTGGAAAAGATGGGTAATGTCTAGAGAACAGCAAGATGTAAGAAAGGGTGAGCGGGTTGATTTTAGAAAACCATGGAAAGACTTGCATGAAATAATGAAGAGTGAAATGAGTAGAACCAGGAGAACATTGCATACAGTGACAGCAACAGTTTGAAGAATAATTGTGAATGACCAAGTTATTTTGAGTACTATAAACACTCAAATCAGCTACGAAGGACCTATGAAGGAAGATGTTACCTACTTCCAGAGAAAGAACCGATCGACAGAAGCATGCACAGTATGATTTTACATGTATTTATAAATCTGTGTTAAATGATGACCTTCTCTGGTGTGACATAGGGAGGGAGGGAGGGGATAGGTTAGAACTTAAAATGTAATAAAAAAATTAATGATAATTAAAAATTAATTTTTAAAAAGAGAGTATAGCAAAATGTATGACAGGGATGGGGAACCTGTGGCCTTGAAGCCACATGTGGCCTCTAGGTCTTCAGGTGTGGCCTCTTGACCAAATCCTAACTTCATAGAACAAATTCCTTTCATAAAAAGATTTGTTCTGTAAAACTTAGACTCAGTCATATGGTGACATCCAAAGACCTAGAAGGCCACATGTGGCTTGGAGGCCACAGGTTCCCCACCCCTGGTATACGGTTATATGTGTAACCTTATATGTATAATATATATTAGCAGATATGTGAAATTCATGAAGAGGAATTTAGAAATTTGAGAAATTAGGTTGTAAAAACAAATTGGAGCCAGATTGTGGAGTGTCTTATATTGAGCTAAAATCTGACTCCAGGTAACTACCCCTTTTTGGTATTAGTTTAGTTGTTTGAAGCCATATAGAACAAGTGCACTTTTCTTAAATATTGAAAGTCAACTATCATGTCTGCCCTCAGTCTTCTCTAAGCTCCGGCTCTTTTAACTATGCCTCATCTGAAATGGTTTCCAGATCTGCCACCATTCTGGTTGGCCTCCTCTGGACAGGTTCCAGTTAGTTATCATTGAAGGGAGGGCCATCCCTTGGAGAATACTCAGAGTGGCCTTTTCTAGCTCCTTGTCAAACACACAGGAGCTTTGGAGCCTACTTTCAGCCCAGTACTTGGAATTCTAGATATTTTGCTATGATATAGCAAGCCCTGAGTGCTTTTTTGGCCTTGGACAAGTCACTTAAACCTCTCTGGGCCTTGATTTCCTCAACTGTAAAATGAGAGTTTTGGCTTAGATGACCTGTGAGGTTCTTTCCTCTCCCAAATCTTTGAAATGAGGAATTAGATGGAAGAAACAATATAAAGGATGATAGATGTAGAGTTGAAAAAGACCAGTAAAGGCTGTCTAGTCTGGTCCCTTCAATTTACAGATGAGGAAAACAAGGCCTAGATTGTTTAAGAGACTTGACCAAGGTCACACAGGTAGTAACTATCAGAGATAGGATTTTAACCCTGACCCTCTTTCCACTGCACAAGGCTGTGGATCAGGGAAATAAAGACCAGAGGAAAAAAAAAGATGAAATGGTCACATAGCAATACTAATGGATAACCCTTCATTTTCCACTAGTATCCTTGTAATAATATTAAGAGAATTAAAGAAAGGCCTCAGAAGGTTGGAAGGAGCCTGTGTTATAAATGCATGGATGGACATCAACCTGAGCTGTATGTTTGTTCTGTGATCTCTATCCTTGGAGTGATTGTTCAGATTTATGAAGATCTGCTGAGAATAGTGGAGTTTGGGAAGGCAAAGAACCCTAGACTGCAGACCAGGAGGATTTAGGTTCCAAACCTGACTCTGCTACCAACTAGCTGTGTGATCTTTAGCAATTCTCTCTGCCTCCCTGGGCCTCAGTTTCCTCAGCTGTAAAACTCTTTAAAATCCTCTCTCATAGCTAACATCCTTAGATTCCTTAGACTGCAGGGGCTTTGTAAAGGTTAATTCGTGATGGGTGGTGGAAGGCTTAACAATGGATGACAGGTTGATGCTCAGACTCTCAAGTTGGGGGGGAAAGGAGGAGTCAGTAAATAATGAAGTATGAAAGAGAAAATCTAAGGACTCATGAGTCAGAGAGGTAAGAGGGATATTAGGAATAGAAGACAGAATCAGGTGCCTGATACCTGAGAACCTACGCAAAGTGAAGGAAGAGAATTCTGGGCGTGGGAATCAGGGTGGACAGAGTAATGAGCTCACCCTGACCCTGGCAGCCCTGCCAGAGGATTATAGATCTAGAGAAAGAAGGAGGAACCTTTGAGGTCGTCCAACTCCTTCATTTTACAGTAAAGGAAACTGAGGCCCAGAGAGGTTATGACAGAGTTTGATCTCACTTTCTTTGACTCTGAATCCAGTGGGGTTTTTTGGAATGTGCTTTTTTTCCTTAATATCTCAAGCTTGAATTAGGAGTAAAAGCAAGTATAGAAATGGAAAGATGTTTGTTTGTTTAGAACAAGGAAATCTTTAAGGGAGATGTAGATCCTAGGAAGGCTGAAGCTATAGTCAGGCAATTTGTTACACTCCGAATTTATGGCTGAAAAGGAAGGTGGCTACCTAGGAAGAGGACTAAAGGCCAGGGCTACCTTCCCAGGTTGTGACCTGAAGAAAACACGTCTGTCTCCCATTCCCCAAGCCCAAGTGGTGACAGAAATGACTGTCAGTGAGGGCAGACAGACTTTTTTTCAAGTTTAATTCCTCTGGATACCACTTTCTCTTTGCCAAAGATTTATCATGGCAAAGAACCTTAAAGATCATCAAATTCATTTTGCAGATGAGGAAACTGAGTCTCCCAGAGAGGAAATACCTTACCTAAGGTCACAAAGCTAGGAAGTCTCTCAGACAGTATTCAGCCAGGGCTTCCTGAGTCCAAATCCAGTTCTCTGTCCACTACACCAAACTGCCTCCCATTCCCCATTTTCATCCATCCCTACTTCTAAGGAGAAGGAAACAGGCCAAGAAGATGAAGTTCTTCGTTTTGAAACAACATTGGGAAAATCAAGGTGGCACTCCCCACCCTGGTGCAATGTGTCTCTAGTCTGACTTCAGGCTCCTTGCCCCATGATTGACACTAACATCTGGCAGCTAGGGCACTTAGCACCTCACTGCCAACTTCCTTTCCTCCTTTGTATTCATCCTCTCTCCCTCCCTTCCTAGGTGACAGATGCCAAGCTGACTTTTTCCCACTCTACAAAGTGGAGTCAAGCTTTTCCCCACCCAGTACTCAGAACAGCCTAGGACCGAAACTGTATTTTAAAAATCACTGTATTTCCTTGTTCCTGCTAGACACCTAAATTGCTGCTGTCCCAGCTCAGGGCATGAGCAGAACCAGTTAGATGGAGCCTTTTCCAGGCATTCAACCACTAAATGTTAGAGATGAGAGGGATGATAGAGATTTTCTTATTCTGGAATTCCCAACCGGGACTCTGTAGATAAGCTACAGGGAGTTTGTCTATTTGTTTTAAAATATTTATATAACAGAATTGGTTTCCTTTGTAATCCTATGTGCTTTGTTTATTATCAATGGGAGTTTTTTGCATTATTTTGAGAAGAAACATTATTCTGAGAAGAGTGTTCACCAGGCTTCTGAAAAAGTACATTGCAAAAAAAAAAAAAAATCAAGATCCCCTGATCCCATTTTACAGATGAGAAGACTGAAGATCACAGATAGGAAGGGGCTTGCTTAAAGTCACACAGTGAATTGACAGAAGAGTCAGAACTGGGAATGAGAACTCTGGCCTTCCATGATTTCATGCTGCCTGCCAGTTATCAGTCCTCATGCTAGAAGGGCCTACCAGGGGTCATCCTGTCCATCCGCCTACCTCCATATAGTGGCCATTTCTATCCTAAAAGCTTCCAGGTGAAGCTTGGTTTCTTTAGCTGCTGACTCTAGTATCAAGTTCCAGTCCCTGGGAGTTACCTCTCCTGTTTCTCATCAACATCAACAGATTCCTCTCATCTTTTCTGACAATGTGAGACCTTATTAAAAAAAAAAAAAAAGACTGTATTTTACTAGGCCTCAGTTTCTTCATCTTTAAAATGGGGTGAAAAATCACCATCCTCTCTGCCATTCATAGGAATGATGTGAGGACAACATGAAATAAGAGATAAAGAAGCGCCTTAGAAGGAAAAGTACAATAATAATAATATTAACTGATTTATATAGTTTCAGAGTGCCCTTCTCATGGCAGCCTTGAGTTAGGTGGTACAGTTGTGATTATCCCCATGTTATAGATGACGAAAATGGGGAGGGGTGGGAAGTATGAAGTGACTTGTCCACAGTCATATGACCAGCAAATATCAGAGCTAGGATTTAAGATTTGAACCTTTCCAGGAATATTATAACCAAAATCCAGAACTTTCAAGTCAAGGAGAAAATATTGCATACAACCAGAAAAAAAATTCAAATATCATGGAACCACAGTCAGAATCACACAAGATTTATCAGCTTCTACATTAAAGGACTGAAGGGCTTGGAATGTGATGTTCCTTATATTTCACAGAGCAAAGGAGCTAAGATTACAACCAAGAATAAATTACCCAACAAAACTGAGTGCAAGCCTTACCGGGGGGGAAGGGGGAGACATGATATTTAATGAAATAGAAGACATTCAAGCATTCCTGATGAAAAGACCAGAGTTAAATAGAAAATCTGATTTTCAGATACAAGACTCAAGAGAAACATTAAGAAGGTAAACAGGAAAGAGAAATCATAAGGGATTCAATAAGATTAAACTGTTTACTTTCCTACATGGGAAGATGGTACTTGTAATTCCTAAGAACTTTATCATATTAGGGCTGTTAGAAGGAGTATACATAGATAGAGGGCATGAATGTGAGTTGACTGTGATGGGATGATTTTTTTTTTAAATTAAGAGATGAGAAAGAAGGATGTACTGGGAGATGGGGCAATGAGGGAGAGGTAGAATGAGGTAAATTATCTCACATAAAAGAGGTGCAAAAGGAAGAGCTTTCACAGTGAGGGGGAAGATGGGTGGGGTTGGTGAGTTGAGAATTATGGTATTTTGAGAATAAGGTTGAACCTTATTCTCATCAGAATTGGCTCAAAGAGGGAATAACATACACACTCAGTTGGGTATAAAAATCTGTCTTGCCCTACAGGGAATTAGGAAGGGAAGGAAATAACAGAAGGAGAGGTTGATAGAAAGAGAGGGCAGATTTGGGGAGATAGTGGAACAGAAGCAAAACACTTTTGAGGAGGGACAGAGTGAAAGGAGAGAAGGATAAACAGGAGAATAGGATGGAAAGAAATGCATAGTTAGTAATGATAATTGTGAGGGTGAATGGAATGAACTCACCCATAAAACAGAAGCAGATAGCAGAGTGGATTAAAAACCAGATTCTGACAACATGTTGTTTACAAGAAATACACTTGAAGCAGAGAGACACACGGAGTAAAGGTAAGAGGCTAGAGCAGACTTTATTATGATTCAACTGAAGTTAAAAAAAAAAGCAGGGAAAGCAATCATGGTCGCAGACAAAGCAAGAGGAAAAACAGATCTAATGAAATGAGCTAAGCAGGGAAACTACATTTTGTTACATGTACCATAGACAATGAAGCAATCCAATACTAAACATATATGCACCAAATGCTATAGCATCCAAATCTTAAAGGAAAAGTAAAATGAGTGACAGGAAGGAATAGTGAAACTATACTAGTGGGGGGCCTCAACTTTCTTCTCTTAGAACTATATAAATCTAACCAAAAAATAAACAATAAAGAAATTAAAGAGATGAGTATAATTTTTAAAAATAGATATGATAGACCTCTAAAGAAAACTGAGTGGGAATAGAAAGGAATATAACTTTTTCTTAGTGGTACAAGGCACCTACACAAAAAGTGATCATGTATTAGGGCATAAAAACCTCATAACCAAATGCAAAACAGCAGAAATATTAAGTGTGTCCTTTTCATATCATAATGCAATAAAAATTATATTCAATAAAGGACTGTGGCAACAAAGACTGAAAATCATTTGGAAACTAAATAACCTGATCTTAAAGAATAAGTGGGTCAAAGAACAAATTATATAAATAATTTCAATAAAGAGAATAACAACAATGAGACAACATATTGAAATTTATGGGATGCAGTCAAAGAAGTACTTAGGGGAAAATTTATATCTCTAAATATTTGTGTCAGTAAAATAGAGGGACAGACCAACGAATTGGGCATGCAACAACAACAAACTAGAAAAAGAACAAATGAAAAATCCCCAATTAAACACTAAATTGGAAATCTTGAAAATCAAAAGAGAGATTAATAAAATTGAAAGTAAGAAAGTCATTGAGCCAATAAATAAAAATAAGGAGTTGTCTTTTAAAAAAACCCAACCAAATAAAATAGATAAAACATTGATTAATTTGATTTTTTTTTAAAAAGGAAAAAGAAAACCAAATTACCAGTATTCAAAAATAAAAAAGGTGAATTCACCAGCAATGAAGATGAAATTAACACAAACATTAGGAGCTATTTTGTCCAATTGTATGCCAATAAATCTAACAATCAAAGTGAAATAGATGAATAATTACAAAAATATAAACTGCCCAGATTAACGGATGAGGAAATAGAATACTTAAATAACCCTATCTTAGAAAAAGAAATTGAACAAGCCATTAATGAACTACCTAAGAAAAAATCACCAGGACCAGATGGCTTCACAAGTGAATTCTACCAGACATTTAAGGAATAATTAATTTCGATACTATACAAACTATTTAGAAAAATAGACAAAGAAGGAGTTCTACTAAATTTCTTTTAAGATAAATATGGTGCTGATACCTAAACCAGGAAGAGCAAAGACAGAGAAACAGAACTATAGACCAATTTCCCTAATGAATATTAATGCATAAATTTTAAATAAAATACCAACAAGGAGATTAGAGGAATATATCATGAAGATCATACACTATGACCAGGTGGGATTTATACCAGGAATTCAAGGTTGGCTCAATATTAGGAAAACTATCAGCATAATTAACCATATCAATGAAAAAATCATATGATTATCTCTATAGAAGCTGAAAAAAACTTTTGACAAAATACAGAACTCATTTCTATTAAAAACACTAGAAAAAGAACAGGAATAAATGGAGCATTTCTTAAAATGATAAGCAGTATCTATCTAAAACTATCAGCAAGCCTGATCTGTAATGGGGATAAACTGGAAACCTTTCCAATAATATCAGGGGTGAAGTAATAATTAGGGTGAAGCCCATTATCACCACCATTGTTCAATACTATACTAGATATGCTAGCTATAGCAATAAGAGAAGAAAAGAAATCAAAATAATTAGAATAGGCAATGAGAAAACAAAACTATCACTTTTTGCAGATGATATAATGGTATACTTAGAGAATCCTAGAGAGTCAAGTTAAAAATTAGTAGAAATAATTAACAACTTTAGCAAATTTGCAGCATATAAAATAAACCTGCACAAATCATCAGCATTTCTATATATTACCAACAAAGTCCAGTAGCAAGAGATGAAAAAGAAATTTTATCTAAAATAACTGTAGACAATACAAAATACTTGGGAGTCTACCTGGCAAGAAAAATCCAGGAACCATATGAACATAATTACAAAATACTTTTTCACACAAATAAAGTCAGATTTCGACAATTGGAAAAATATTAATTGCACGGAAATAGGCTAAACTAATATAATCAAAATGACAATTCTACCTAAATTAACTTATTTATTCAGTACCATAACAATCAAACTACTAGAAAATAGTTTATAGAGCTAGAAAAAATATTAATAAAATTTATCCGGAAGAACAAAAGCTCAAGAACATCAAGGAAATCAATTTTTAAAAATGTGAAGGAAAGTGGACTTGCCATATTAGATATCAAACTATGTTACAAAATGGTAATCATCAAAACAATCTGGTGCTGGCTAAGAAATAGAGTGGTGGATCAGTGGAATAGATTTGGTACACAATTTATAGTAATAAATAACCATAGAAATCTAATGTTTGATAAATGCAAAGATTCAATCTTTGGGGAGAAAAACTCACTATTTGACAAAAATTGTTGGGAAAACTGGAAAGCAGTTTGGCAGAAATCAGACATAGGCCAACATCTCACACTGATATCAAGATAAGGTCAAAATGGATACATGATTTAGACATAAAGGATAATACCATAAACAAATCAGAAGAGCATGGAATATTTTACCTGTCAGATCTATGAATGAGGAATGAATTTGTGACCAAACAAGAGATACAGAGTATTATGGAATAAGAAATGGATAATTTTGATTACATTAATTAAAAATACATTTGCACAAACAAAAACAATGCAGCCAAGATTAGCAGGAAAGTAGGAAACTGGGGGAAATTTTACAGCAAGTTTCTATAATATATATGTTATCTAGTAATAATATATAATCATACATAATATATATTTTATATTAGATATAATTCTATTATATTTGTGTAAAATAATAATAATATGTCTAATATATTCTCAAATAGAGAGAGAAATTAGACAAATTTATAAGAATATAAGTCATTCCCCAGTTGACAAATGGTCAAAGGATATGAACAGGCAGTTTTCAGAAGAAGAAATGAGAGCTATCTATAGTCATGGGGAAAAAAATACTTTAAATCACTATTGATTAGAGAAATGCAAATTAAAACAACTCTGAGGTACCATCTCACACCTATCACATTAGCTAATATGATGGAAAAAGATAATGACAAATGCTAGAGGGGATGTGGAAAAGCAAGGACAATAATGCAGTGTTGGTGGAGTTGTAAAATGATTCAGTCATTGTGGAAAGCAATTTGGAACAATGCCCAAAGGGCTATAAAAATGAGTATACTCTTTAATCCAGCAACACCACTACTAGGTCTGTATCCCAAGGAGATTAAAGGGAAAAAGGACCAATTTGTACAAAAATATTTCTAGCAGCTCTTTTTGTGGTGGCAAATAATTTGAAATTGAGTGGATAACCATCAGCTGGGGAATGATGAACAAGTTGTGGTATATGATTGTGATGGAATACCATTGTGCTGTAAGAAATGACAAACAAGATGTTTTCAGAAAAACCCGAAAAGACTTACATGACCTGATGCAAAGTGAAGTGAGCAGAACTAGGAGGTCATTGTACACGGTAACAACAATATTTTTTTCTTTTTCTAAAATAAATAAATAAATTAATTTTCTTGTTTACATCATTCATTTCCATGAGATTCTGAGTTACAAATTTTTTGCCCATCTTTCTCCTACCCAACACCTCAAAACAACCATCCCACTGTATAACCACTCCCTCAATCTGCTCTCTCCTGTGACTTCCCCCTTGCCCCTCTGACTTTCCAGTGGGGCGGGATGGATCTCCCTACCACAGTGCCTGTATATCTTAATTCCCAGTTGAATGTAGTTAATAATAATAATATACATACATACATACATATACACACACATACACACACATATATTTTTAACATTTGATTATAGAACTTTGAATTCTGGATTCTTTCCTTTCCTCTCTCATCACCCATCCCCACTGGAAGGACACGCGATTAAATACAGGCTGTACATATGTAATTATGAAGAACATCTCCACAGTGGGCATATTGTGAGAAACTGATTATATGTCCCTCCTTCCTATCTCTCCCCCCCTTGTTCTCTTCTCTACCCTGTCCCTGTGCCTGTCCCTTTACAGAAGTGTGTACTTCCATCAACCCTCTCCCCACAATACCCTCCCCTCCATCATCCCACCTCTCATCCCCATTCCCCCTACTCTCCTGTGTGGCAAGATACCCAGTTTAGAGTTTATGTCATTCCTTCCCTAAGCCAGATGCAATGAGAGTAAGGTTGACCCTTTCCCTTTTGCCTTCCTATTCTTCCCTTTCATTGTAACAATTATCCTTTGCCTCTTCTGTATGAGATGCTCAACCCCATTCTGTCTCTCCCTGTCTCCTCTCATTCTAATCCTCTCCCACCTCAGAATTTCACCTTTTAGAGTATTGTCCCTTCCTATTCAATTGATCTTGTGCCCTCTATGTACACATATATACACATACTGAGATATGTGTTCATACGCATATATAAACCCTCCTATATAAATAGATGTGTATGTATATGTATATATACATTTGTATTCCCTTTACCTATCCTCATACTGAGAAAAGTTTCAGAAGTTACAATTATTGCTTTTCCATGTTAGTATGTAAATAGTTCAACTTTGATAAGTTCCTTATGATTTCTTTTCCATGTTTACCTTCTCATGCTTCTTGTATTTGAGTGTCAAACTTTCTTTTCAGTTCTGGTTTTTTCGGGAAGAATGTTTGAAAGTGGGGGCAGCTAGGTGGCACAGTGAATAGAGCACCGGCCCTGGAGTCAGGGGGACCTGAATTCAAATCCGACCTCGGACACTTAACACCAAAAAAAACCAAACTAGCCATATGACCTTGGGCAAGTCACTTAACCCCAATTGCCCTCTAAAAAAAGAAAAGAAGAATGTTTGAAAGTCCTCCACCTCACTGAATGACCGTATTTTCCCCTAGAACACGATACTCAATTTTGCTGAGTAGGTGATTCTTGGTTTTAATCCTAGCTCCCTTGATCTCCAGAATATCATATTCCAGGCCCTTAATGTAGAAGCTGCTAGATCCTGGCTTATCCTAATTGTGTTTCCACAGTATTCAAATTGTTTCTTCTTGGCAGCTTGTAATATTTTCTCCTTGATCCGGGGACTCTGGAACCTGGCTATAATATTTCTAGTAGTTTTCTTTTGGGGATCTTTTTCAAGAGGTGATTGGTGAATTCTTTCAAGTTCTATTTTGCCCTCTGGTTCTAAAATATCTGGGCAATTGTCCTTGAGAATTTCTTGAAGGATGCTTTTTAAGTTCTTTTTTTGATCATGGCTTTCAGGTAGTCCAATAATTTTTAAATTATCTCTCCTGGATCTATTTTCCAGGTCAGTG
>JAQQSV010011497.1:0-12990 GCA_028646515.1 Pseudochirops corinnae | reverse complement strand
GGAAGAGAATTGTTTTTTTTTTGTTTTTTGTTTTTTGTTTTTTGTTTTTTTAGAGTTAAGATGAAAATATTTATTTCAAAGTAAAATTGTAACACAATTTTGCATCATTTGACACACCTGGTTCTGGTAATGCTAATTCTTGTTTTTTTTCTTTTAAATGACTTGTTTATTTACTTTTAATTTACAAGATTCGGTTCCACATTCACTTGAGTTTCAGATTTTCTCTCCTCCCTTCCTCCCTCCCCCTATGGTGGCGTGCAATCATGTATAGGACCTGCAAATACTTTCACATTGTACAATAGTTTGGTTATATAGAAGAGTTGTAACCAATGAGTGATCACTGGGAAAAGAAAAAAAAAGCAGAACCAGAAATGAAAGTGGGAGGAGAATTGTTAACCAAACAAGGAATAGAGGAGATCTTCAAAGACAAAAAATAGGTTATTTTGATAATATAAAATTGAAAAAAAAAATGTTTTGTATTATTAGAATCTGTGGATATGGAGTAAGAAGATAATGTATAGAGAGGAAAAGATTAGCATTGAATATCACCAATGAAAGTCTGATACACAAAATATGTAGGAAATTGTCACAAATACATGACACCTAGAGGCAGGAGGGTATAATAGCAAGAGCACCAGGCCTGACTTCATGGCACCTGTTTTCTAATACCACTTCAAATAATCTTGTACTCAAATAATGTTTTCCAAAATGGCTCTTATAATTAATTAGTGAACTTGTTCATATGATGAAAACCAATTAGCAGTACCCCAAGAATTTAACCTATTTAACTAGTCATGTAAGTGACAGGACAAGTGTTTTTAGAATGTTCAGCAATAGCAAATCAGACCAATTAAAATTTCCAATCAGGTGCTTTGACTTTTGTAGTTCTCCTGATATGTTATTGGATACTGAATGCAGTCAGCAACATAAGAAGAGTAAATCTTGGCTGCTGATGCTTAAATGACTCCATGTGGAAGGTCAAATTTGGCATTATACCGAAACAATAAAAGAAAAGCCCCACGTTATAAAGCAACATGAACTTATCTAATAAAACAATCCTGCCTGCTAATAATGTTCCAGGCATTTTTTCTTTACTCTATACCCTCCTTATCTTGCTTTTGCAGCCATTTACACACAATCAGATCAGTCTAGCTGAAGAGGCCTTGGACTAGTTACTATAATAATTATGTGGATGACCTTTCCAAACTCATCTGAAACCTGAAGGTAGAGGTGGGAGAGGAAAACACATTCAATTTCCTGCCCTTTTTAGTTCTAGCTTATCTCTATTTCAGATAGCATTTACAAATCCTCTTTTTGTTACACTCCATCAAGTGCTTATTAGGGGACCGGGACATTAAGGGTTTTTTTCCCCTCCTTTTTATGTGTTTATTCCAAATAAGAAAACATCAGTTATCAATTGATGAAGTCATTTTTCTGCATTTTTTTTTCTCCCAGACTTTAGCTGAGCTGTCTCAAATGGATGCTCTTCTGGTCCATTGTAACAGAGAGAATGACAAATATTCCTCTGAGACTTTCTGTGGTATGCAATTGGCAAGTCTTCCTGAAAGAGCCTGCTCTTTAGTTACAGATTAATGATTTATTAATAGTGTTTATTTGGAACTGCCAGTCACTAAGGGCTGTAGGAATTAAAAATAAATTGGGGCTGTGCAGTATTTGTCTATCAAACTAAAATCAAATTACTTAATCACTAGATTGACAGAAGATCTGGGGAAGGGAGCCTGTCACTAGGCCAAGGGATCAATAGCTGTTCGTTCCTCAGGGGTAAGTGGTGCATGATGGAGCCAGGAGGGAATTACCAGTCCGAATTATTGGAAGTCTTTGCACTGTGGCTACTGAGAGGATATCCTCAGTACAGATGGAACTGATATGAAAGACTTCCATTTTATCATAGGAAGGGTTTTCCTGGCAACATTTTAGTATATGAATATATAAAATTCAGGGCATTAGTGCATAGGACCATGAGCTAGATTCCATCTAGGAATCTGCCTTGAACACAGTAAAGTTTTCTACTGGAAAATTAACCCTTTTGTTTCAGCATTCCTCTTTCTGTCTGTGATATGGTAGTTTTGGAAGACTCACATAGAACAATTCCATTTTGCTGTATCTCTTTGGTTGTGATTCTACAATTCTAAGATGTCACGGTACTCAAATATTAAGTAATGCATGTCTCATTAATATATCATGATATAGATTATGAAAAATTATGTTGATCATTTTATATTGCTTCCACATGAGCTACAAAAAGTAGCAGAGATTGCCTTCTTGGTGCATGGCAATGTAAAAACATTTATAATGTTTGCCAATGAGCGTTACTTCAATGGCATTTACTGCTTTGTGCTGTGGAAATGTATACGAGGTACTATACTAGGTAAGATGTAAACCTTTTGGGAACTACAAGAACATGTTTGTATATGTGTGCATGTGTGTACACACATACATATACCTATATGTGTCTATGTGTATACATACATATATGGGTGTGCATCTATCTATCCATGCTTAAATGTAGCCTTCTTTGGTGAGGGGAAAGGGAAAAAGAATGAAGTAAAAAGTGCACAGCAGAAAATAAAAGAAAACTTACAAGAGAACAAAGAAAAGATGGACAGCTCTGAACACAATGTGTAATATTCGTTATATAGGCTTTCTTGAAATAGAAATTTATTCCTGTATATATTAATTCCTCTCTTACATTCTGCTGTGAACATGGCAATGCTTTTTTTTATTCTTTTCTTATTTTATTTTTAAGTTTTATTATTTAAGTTTATAATATGTTTCTCTTTTCTTATTGTGTGCTCAAGTTTAAAATAAATTAATTGTAAAAAGAAAATAAGGGAACAGACAGAGGAATTATTTGTGATGTAATGGAAAGAATACTAGTCTTAAAGTCAGGGAGATCTGGAATTGAATCCTGCCCCTGACGCTACTTGTTGTATGATCATAGAACCACAACAGTCAAATGGGATAACAAAAACTGAAAAAAACTTAAATGAGTAATTTAATAGTGCACACCATAACCAAATCAACAGATCACAGAGGCAAGATAAAAACATTGGGAATATTTTCATATGCTCAAGTTTTCCTTATTGACAATTTGATTGGAAATTCTATTTTCAATGAATTTCATTTCATCTATAGAAAAATAACTTGATTTTCCAATTGATAAGATCTAAAGTTTAGATAAACTTTTTCAAATGAAATACTGATGTTCAAATAGCATGTCTATTTTTGTTGTATGTGAGTAAAGTTTTTTTTTCAATTCTTAGAATATAGGAAAACTATATTTATCGATCCTTAATCTATTTAGCAAAGTTACAAAATGTGTTCATTGAAATTTTATAAATTGAGTGTCCTTTGGCTCAGGTTCTTAGTCATAATAAAGTCAAGGCTAAAATCAAAATGAAACCCCTCTTTATTCTTCTTTCCAGCATATTCTTGAAGCTTCCCTGATACCTCTTGCTGAATGGAATGAGAGGGATCCTTTTCCTCAGATTTTCTTAATGAACTTAGAAGTTCTTTGAATGCAGGGACTATATCAATTTTCATTTTTGTATTCTCAATGCCTAGTGCATAATAAGTACTTTAAAAATGTTTGTTGAGTTGAATTTTTTTCCATTCCCTTCCAGGTGAACAAGAACTAGGAAAGGATTAGAAAGAGGGTATTCCCCAAGATTTGATCTTTAGATTAATTCTCTTTATAGGCTCAAAGTCACTCTGACTCCTTCCTGTCCCTTGCTTCCTTTATCCAGTCATATACATATATATGTATGTGTATATATGTATGTGTGTGTATATACACAGATGCATATACACAACCCCTGAATATATGGTGACCTTATGAAGGTGAAGCTACACTTTAAGGCTCAGCCCAAATCAGCAATCCAGTTTCTACACTAACAACAGATTTCCACTTGTACATTGCCTTGGGCTTGATGTTTTACAGTACATTAGTTTGCTTCATCATCTCGCACAAGATATATAACTGTTCCATGATGTTTTATGATAAGAATATTAATGGATGATTTCTGCGATTCTCATATTATAGCCTATTCCAGATTTTAAAAATTCTAAGGCCGATCATGAGTTTTTCATTTTAGCATGACAAAATCTTCAATGGCATGTTCTACTCCCTCAGGGGTTTATGTAAATTTAAACTTAGGGTGATTAGGTTCTGTATAATTAATTGTTGCCAACCCATATCAGACTGCATTGATTTGTAAAACAAAGAGATAATTTGGTGAATTTATAAATTCATAAAGTGGGGCATATTTGCCCTGATAACTAGATCTGGTAATCTCTTCAGGACTCCTCTTTCCTGGTGGACAAAATCCACACAGGAGACCAAATTCTTACTTAGATAATTGATTGATGACCACAGGATTAAAGAAGAGAGAGCTGGTATTCATTTTGTATGTGCCTTTTTTCCCCAAAATTTCTGACTTTTAAAAATATATATTTTTGATTTGTATGTCATGATCATTTCTGATTATCTCCCTCCTCCCTTTGCAGAGAGGGAAAAGGAGTATATTGTTCCACCTCTTCTATGAGAACAAACTTGATCATTAGAATTAAGCAGCATTTAGTTTTACGTTTGTTATTGTTTCCATTAATAATGTTGCAGTTTGCATATATTCTGTGACATATAAAAAGTTAGAGACATAATTTCTGGGTAGTTAATTGTTTTTATTAATTATGGTTAGAAACAATGAAAAATGATCATTTGGCTTTCTATCATAAACCAAAACTGAATCATGAAGGCCTCTCAATGCCCTTGGAAGAGTAGGTATTAATAATTATAGGTAGCAATCAACTCTGATTGGTCAACAATTAATGAGAGGATGAATATTATAATGAAAGGTGGACCTATTCTAATGGGGGACTGGGTTCTAACTCTGATAATGGCACTCATGGATAAATGTCATGGGTAATGTCGCTCATCTCCAGCCAGAATCCTCCTACCTCTTGGCAATCTATTCAAAAGGGCCCTAGCCCCAACCAAAGCCTGGCTGAGGAGAACACAATGGGCTGGAATTTACCTAGATTAGATTCCTTTTACTCTTTAATCAGAATTAAGCTTCCACAGTTGAATGGGGTCTTGAATAAGACTGAGGAGAATATTCAATTCAATCTCATCATCAGTTCTGTTGTTCAGAAGCTAACTGAATAATTTATTAGGGGCTGATTTCTGAATAAGGAAATAGAAAAGGAAAAACCTTAATCTCAATTAATAATTGGTTATTTCTGTGAGAAAAATAATTTCTCTCAATTTTTATTTTAAATTTCCTTTTTTGTTACTAATCTAATAATCCCCAGCAAATCAAACATTTCAACATATAAAGAACATGAAAAATGATTGTATAATTAACTTTGAACTATTCCATTAGATATTTTGTTTTTTAAGCTAAATACACACATTTATAGGAACATAAATTTTTTTCTACTTTCTTCATTCAATAGTTCATATATTTTCATTTGCTTCTCTGAATTTTTCATAGTCATCATTTCATATGATGTAAAATGTTCTATTATGTTAATTTATTACAACTTGTTTGGTTATTACCCAATCCATAGCCATGTACATACACACTTTCCAGTTCTTTGCCACTATAGAAAGTGCTATAAATGTTTTAGTGCATATGAAACTTTTATGGCATTTACCTCTTTGGAGTATATGGCTAGCCTCAAGATTGCTGAGGCAAAGGGTAGGAGTGTGTTAGACATTTTTCGCGTAATTACAAGTTGCTTTCCAGAATCACTGGACCAATTCACGGATCCACCAAGTGTACACCAATTAGCTGTTAATTGGCAAATTTAAACTTCTCATTCTCAGTCTTCATTCTCCACTAAAGATCTAAGGAGGCACTCTTAATGAGTCCTTGGGGCTCTGAAGAGTAAATATGGCCTGGGATTGCGAGGGACATGATCTGAGGTTACCCTTAAGGTACAAGGAGGAGGGATAGGATGGGGAACAGAAGAAAATGGGGCTTCTTTGTTTGAGTAGGTGCAAGGGGAAAATGGTAGGTAGTTCCCCTACACATAGACAAATAATTTTGTTCTAAAGATATGATTTATTAATTTGTTTAAGAGGTAGTTACTTTAGTTAGTTAGGCTAGTTAGGTGCACAGTGGAGAGAGCACTGGGCTTGGAATCAGGAGCTCATAAACATTTACTAGCTGGATAATCCTAGGAAAGTCATTTAATTAACCCTATTTGCCTCAGTATCTCATCCATAAAAATGAGCTGTAGAAGGAAATGGTAAACCACTATAATATCTTTGCCAATAAAACCCCAAATGTAATCACACAAAGAGTTGGACACAACAGAAACAGTTTAATTAATTTGTCTGCCCTGCTTCAGGATGAAGAGATTTGGGGGTCAATGAAAGGTTTCTATTTGTTCATTTACTTGCTTTTGACTGTTTTATAGAACTTCTCTATAAAGTTATTGAGGAATTCAGCTAATTGCAAACCCAGATTGATTTAAATTAGGGAGTTTGTGGGTACCTAGTTGAAAGAAAATAATATTTACTCATTATTTTGTTTTTATATTATTATATTATTTTAATACAAATTTTAGTAAGGTTGCCTCTCCAAAGAGAATGTAACTCCTTGAGGGCATGAACTATCTCATTTTAGGTTATTGTTCTTTTTTTATCCTTAGGACCTAGAATATGGGAGACATTTAATAAATTTGTATTAATTTAAATCTAGCCTTCTCTCTCTTTAGCATATTTACTATGTCGCTCAAGAAATATTTTTCTCTCTTCATGCAGGAGAGCCATTATTGATTCTTCTCCTACTAGTTACTTAACTTTTCCCTTCTCCCAAAACCCCTTCACCTTAAAGAATTCTCTTCCTTTTAAAAATATTCTTAGGTTTCTTTATCTGGATCTCTCCTTTGTCCCTATCATATTATGTTTTGTTGTTTTTCAGTTGCATCTAACTTCTCATAACTCCATTTGGGGTTTTCTTGGCAAGAATACTGGAGCAGTTTGCCATTTCCTTCTCCAGTTCACTTGTCACAAGAGGAAACTTAGGCAAACAGGGTTAAGTGACTTGTCCAGGGTCACACAATTAGTAGGCATCTGAAGCCAGATTTGACCTTAGGAAGATGAGTCTTCCTGACTCCAGGCACATCACTCTATCCATTATACCACCTGGTTACCTATCACATTTTACCTGCCATTATAATTATTTTATATTTCTCATATCTCACCTACTAGATGATGCATTCCTTTAAAGCAGAAATGGTATCTTCTCCTCCCCACCCATTTTGTATTCCCAACACCTATAACAGTGACTTATACAGAGTAATCACTTTTTAAATTTTTTAATAATTGGTTTTGTAGGTCTATTTATTTCTCTAATTGGTCGTGAAAACTTGACAATAAGATGGTACTTACAACAACAACGACAAAAATTACCTTTCTAGAGCTTGGGCATTAAGGATGTAGAATGAGATCAAAATAGAGAGAGACCTGAGTATGTATTAAGTAGATATTTAAATATTTACAAAACACAGCAATCACTTAATAAATATTAGTTGAAATAAATTGCATTGGGTCCCTTGTGGAAAGAATTCTGTAGATTGTTTATCAATAATTTATTTATTCATGCATTGATCAAATATCCATTAACCATCTGTAATATGCCAGTCCTTGAACTCAAAGAGTTTAGAGTCTATTTGAGGGAAGCAAAAGGAACACAAATAAATTAACTAAATTTAAAGGGAAGTTTCTATGACTGTTGCATGCAAAGAATGTTCGTCACTTTTGCATCTATTTCATAAGCTTGAAAATAAAATTAATTCTTATGATTGCACCCAGAATTCTGGTTGCAAGAAAACTTAGGTCAAATTGGAGTATTGTAGTCAATACGCCTTAGCTATATTAAGCAAATCCACTAGTGCTTCCATTAGATGAAAGTCAATGAAATATATCTACATCTATAATATATAATTAAAGTGGTTTGGAATTGCTTATTGCTTCATATGGTCTCACCAGATGTCCCTTGCCTTATCATTCACCCCTATAATTAGCATAATTGGGGTCATATGTTGCATTAATAGAAATGTTATTTGAGCAAAACTGGTTACCCATTACCTCCATTGTCCCCTACAACTACAGGGCATGGGCATTTTCCAGCCAACAATGGTATTTTCTATTGGGTTTGATTATGTTGACTTTCTGGGTCTATAAACAGTTAAATTCTCAAAAGCTAAATTACAAAGACAGGAAATCTTAAGGGACAACAATAAACAGCAACAACAACAACAATGGCCAAATGCCTTCCATTTTCAATTCTTTGCAACACAAAATACCAACGCCTGCATTTTTCTGCCTGTCACTGTTGTTGTTGGTAACCATATGGTATATAACTCATTTTCCTCTAAAATCATTATAAGATTATCTCCCACTCAGAAAAATAGTTTTCACTTAATAGTTTAGGGATTAAATGCATTTTTAAAAAGGTGGTTAGTGACCATATAGAAAAGAAGTGTTGGTTACACACTGGTTAAGAACCAGTATGATTTCACCTGAAACAGCTCATTTGTGCAAAGCTAACCCTATTTCCTTTTATGTCAGGGCAAACTAGTAAATCAGTTTGGAACACTGTAGATAGAGTTTATCTAGTTTATCTAGAATGTAGCAAAGCATATAAAAAGAATTTCTCATCCTACTCTTGTGGAAAAGATGGAGTAATATGGGCAAGATTACAGACATATTATGCATTCAAAATTGGCTGAATGAATAGAAGCTTAAAGTACTTATTGATCATTCATTGTCAGCTTGGAAGGTCTCCAGGTGCCGTAAGCTATTGAATATTTTTATCACTGGCTTGAGAAAAGGCATAGATGGCATGCTGATCAAGTTTACTAGTGACACACATAGCTGAAAGGGATGTTCCGTGACAGTGTCAGAATTCAATAAAATTTAATTTTCTAGGAAATTCTGCTGAATCAAATAAAATGAAATTTGTTAATTATAAATAACATCTAACACTAACATTCAAAAATCCACTCTAAAAGTACAAGTTAAGGGAGGTATGGCTAGAGAGTAATTCCTCTGAAAAAGATCTGAGCTTATTATGGGATACAGGATCAATATGAACAAAAATATGATGAGGAAAAAAGTTAAAGTTAGCTTAAACTCTATCAAGAAAAATATAGTATATAGGACTAGGACTACAACAGGTAATATGACCTTATATCTCTGCACTATTCAAAAGACATCTATAGTACTGAATACAATTCTGGGCACCACTTTTGGGAAAGGGCATAGTGAGTATGAAGAGGAAGGTAAGATGGTGAATGGCCTTGAGTGTAGAATTGTCTGAGGGAAGCAGAAATGTTTAGCCTGAGAACAGAATATCAGAATTATCAGAGACACATGGAATGGCAAGAGGCAGAGGGATAGAATTGTCCTACTTGGTCCCGGAGGGTAGTTACTAGGTGAAAATTACAGGTAGGACATGTAATCTTGATATGAGGGAAAGCTTCCTTAGAATTAGAGATATCTAAAACTGAACTGGGCGGCTTTAGGGGGGGGGTAAGAGGGTTCCTCCTCATTAGGTTCTTTAATGAAAAGCTAACTAACCACTTTTATAGTATGTTGTAGAAATGTTTCTAGTTCAGCTATAAGTTGGACTAGATTACTGAAGGTCTCTTTCAACCCCAAGATTTTGTGATGCTATGTCTTATCTAAACAGCATTATTGTGATGTTTTGGGGCAAGAATGTTGGTCATAGTGGATCCGAGTTGAATCTATGATTTTAAAAATTTCTCTATGAAATTCTTCAGCACCTTTGCAGTTGAGAGCCTTCAGTTGGTGCCTAGAGAACTGAGGGGTTAAGTGATTTGTCCAGTTAATATGGTTGGAGGGAGTACTTGAACCTAGATTCTCTGACTCAGAGAGGATGTCTTATCTTCCCTATAGCATTGCCTAAATGGTAGTGCATATTGAAGAGAGGCAAGTCTTTAGAAATTACCTTGGTTGAGGAAAATGAGAGCCAGAAAGATTATGTGACTTGCCAAAGGACATGCAGATAGCGTCAGAAGTGACAGAAGCAGGATTGAATCCAGGTCTTCTAAATCCAGAATCAAAACTCTTTTCAATGCACCATGTTGTTTTTTTTCTCTTCATGTTTTCCTTATAAAGCAATATAATCATAATAGCCTGTTTATTTATAATGTCCAAATTGACATTTTGTTCTTGCTTTCAAATTATTATTTTAATAGTGAAATTGACACATTTGGGCTTAAAGAGGCCTGGGAGACCACAGTTGAACATAAGAACTACATATACAAATCTTGAGAAAATATTGAATGTGCTTTACTTATGATTTCCCTGATGAAATCATTAATCTGTGAGGTACATATGTTTAAACCAAAAGAAATCATCTGTGAGTGTGTGCTGCTATTTACAAAGGGTTTTTCCCAAAGTCTGACCACAGGAAATTAAATGGAAATCCATATATGTATTTCCATTTGATTTATTCAAGTATTTCTGGAATAGATTACACAGATTTTCTACAACCATAAATCAAGAATTTTAGGACCTCGTAGGAATGTAACTCCACTCAACCTTTCAATTCTTCAACTGAAATTGAATCATGGAGAATTCCTGTTTTATCTCTCAGCTTATAAATTGCCATGTTCCGTGATTATTATACAAAACTGTCTACTTATGAAAATGCATCAACAAATATAATGCCTCAATCATTTGGTATTGGGGAAGAAGGTCAGCTACCATTTTTTCTACAGTTATGAGATTAATACCTCCTTTTTTCTCTATCTCAAAAACTATTACCTGAATCTAATTCTATATACCTTCATGGTTACATGTTTTCATGCTATTGTTACTGATCTCAAAACCCTTTTCATCAATTCTTCAAAAATAATTTCTTAACCACTTACTATATGACAGGCATTGTGCTAAGTGCTTAGGATGTAAAGAAAGGAAGAAGCAAGGTCCCTGCCCTCTCCTTTTAATTGTTAATTAATTCTCACAGTGAAACTGACATAACTAAGATAGGGCCTAGGGAACCACAACCAGTAAGTGTTTGCCTTAGGTGGAGATTGGAGAGATGAAGACTACTTGAGAGATGATCCTTAGGAAAATGCATATCTTTCATATATTGAATCACTGAATGCTGGTCTACTTCTGATTTTCCTGAATTCTAAGATCTGTCAAACTAAGCTAACCTGGGATGGATGGATGCAATTTGTAGAACTACTAGTGAGTCAAGTGACATCAAAACCTTGCATTTGTTCTGTTTTAAAGGACTTTTGTGCATTCCCAGTTCCCAAATGACATAACACAAAAACAGAACTAAAATAAAGGTGGCTCCAACCAAGGTTTTGTTGTTATTGTTGTTGTTGTTGTTTTTTACTCTGCATCAAGTCCCAAGAGTTAGAAATACTAAGGATTATTATTAGTTCTTTATTCGTTCAGTCCATGTCCTCTGAGACATAACTGACCCTAGGGCACACAGACCAAGAGAACAGCTCTGAATTCTGAAGCTCACTTCGTTTTACTATTTAACAACATTCCAGAGAATCCAAGTCCTCGCCTTTATTGATCCCTAATTTTTTTTTCCTTTGGAGATAGTCAACAAGCATTTGTTAAGTGTTTATTATGTGCTTGGCACTGTATTCAACTGAGGATTTTTTAATTAATTAATTTATTTTCTTGTTTATATCACTCATTTCTACAAGATTTTGAGTTACAAATTTTCTCCCCACCTTTCCCCTACCCACCACCCCAAAATAGCAATCCCACTGTATAGCCCCTCCCCCAATCTCCTCTCACCTATGTCCCCCCCCATCACCCTTCTGACTTTCAAGTAGGGCAGGATGAGTCTCCCTATCCCAGTGCCTGTATATCTTAATTCCCAGGTGCATGTAGTTAATAATAATAATTTTATATATATATATATATATATATATATATATATATATATTTAACATTTGATTATAGAACTTTAAATTCTAGATTCTTTCCTTTCCTCCCGCATCACCCACCCCCACTGGAAGGGTAATTTCAATTCAATGCAGGCTGTATATGCGTAATTACACAGAACAACTCCACATTGGACATATTGTGAGAAACTGATTATATGTCCCTCCTTCCTATCCCGCTCACCCTTGTTCTATTCTCTACCCTGTCCCTGTCACTTTACAGAAGTGTGTACTTCCATCAACCCTCCCCTCCATCATCCCACCTCTCATTCCCATCCCCACTACTCTCCTGTGTGGCAAGATACCCAGTTTCGAGTTTATGTCATTCCTTCCCTAAGCCAAATTCAATGAGAGTAAGGTTGACCCTTTCACTTTTGCCTTCCTGTTCTTTCCCTCCATTGTAACAATTATCCCTAGCCTCTTCTATATGAGATGATGGACCCCATTCTGTCTCTCCCTGTCTCCATTCATTCTAATCCTCTCCCACCTCAGAATTTCATGTTTTAAAGTATCACCCCTTCCTATTCAATTGATCCTGTGCCCTCTATGTACACATATATACACATACTCAGATATGTTTTTGTATACATGTATAAACCCTCCTACATAGACATATGTATATGTATACATATATATATACATTTATATTCCACTCACCTGTCCTCATACTGAGAAAAGTTTTATAAGTTACAATTATTGTTTTTCCATATTGGCATGTAACTAGTTCAACTTTGATAAGTTCCTTATGATTTCTTTTCCATGTTTACATTCTCATGTTTCTTGTATTTGAGTGTCAAATTTTCTTTTCTGTTTTGGTTTTTTCAGCAAGAATGTTTGAAAGTCCTCCACCTCACTGAATGACCATATTTTCCCCTGGAACACTATACTCAATTTTGCTGGGTAGGTGATTCTTGGTTTTAATCCTAGCTCCCTTGATCTCTGGAATATTTTATTCCAGGCCTTTTGATCCTTCAATGTAGAAGCTGCTAGATCTTGGGTTATCCTAATTGTGTT